>JAFHBV010001111.1:0-46229 GCA_019022785.1 Pseudomonodictys pantanalensis
CCCCCCCCCCCCCCCCCCAAAAAAAAAAAAAATACATACCTAGGGCTTGTCGCCCTCCCACCTCCCCTGTCTCTTGTCACCAGCATGACGCCCTCGGACCCCTCCCAGGATCCCTTCGACACCCTCCTCACCCTCGAAGACACCCTCTACACATCCGCCTACACCCTGGGCTCCCACGACGGCGCCCGCGCCGGCCGCGTAGAAGGCCGCATCTTTGGGCTTGAAAAAGGGTTTGAGAAGTACGCCGCGCTGGGTCGGCTACATGGACGGGGTGTGGTGTGGGGATCTCGCCTGCCCTCTTATGCATCTCCAACACCAGCGACATCGCCACCGAAAGTGGGAAGAGAGAGTGGAGGAGGAATAAGAAGAGAGGTTGGAGGGATTTGGGAAGATGTGGAAAAGAAGGAAATAAGTGAGGAGGATGGGGATGGGGATGGGGATGGAGATGGGCAAAGGGATGGGGTTGGGGATGAAGACGCGCCTAGGAAACCACCACCGCTCCCCCCATCGAATGCCCGGCTACGATCACACATCACCCTCCTCCACGGCCTCACCGACCCGTCTACTTTTTCAACCCTCAACACCGAAGAAGCAGTCGCCGATTTCGACGACCGGGTCAAGCGCGCAGGCGCGAAAGCAAAAATCATCGAACGCATACTTGGAGAAACTTCATCGTCCACAGCTCAACTATCAAAAGACCCAAACGAGTCGGCAACTTCGACTTCGCCAGAAAGGAGAAACGTGCGGCTCAAGAGTGAGGAGAGTGGGAGGAAGAAAGGAGATGGTGGAGACGCGGGCATGGAGGACTTCTCCGGCTCGCGCTTTCTGAGATAGAGAGCCCGAGGAGACGAGAGATTGAATGAGTGCAAGACAGGCGACCATAGACTAAGAACCGATTCCTTTTTGTCTGAATTACACCCCCTTCAACTAGCCACCTAGGTGAATAACCAGTTACTCCCCAAGGCCTTCCACGTCGCCGCTAAATCAACAAAGGAAACGAAGTAGAGGGTAGAACAAAAGAAGCTTCCTTACTAAAAGAATATTGCAATAAAGTCCGTGAACCCGCCTCGAGCTCCGTCGAAGAGTAACGCTCGCCACTCGCTCAATCGTGCCATAAAAGCTGCACTGGTATCATACCACAAGCCACATCCCCCCCCATCACTCCTCTCCCCCACTACCATAACAGCAGTTCCAACACCCCAAACAACACTAAGCCACATCAACCATGGACACAGGCGGAGGCGGCGCCACCACCCTCGGACCCGGCAGCCCCGACGGCGGCTTCGCGCCCACGCTGTCCACGCGACTATGCGCCGGGAACTCCTAGTACCCATTCATAGTCATGCGCTGGCTGTTCCGGCTGAGCTCGCGGTCGGCCGCAGGGGAAATGGGGCGGGAGCCGTGGCCGCCGCCCACGGCGGACGACTCCTTGAGCGCGAGCAGCTGCTTGGCGCGGAACGATTCGTAGTGGATCTGGGAGGTGGTTTCGATCAGGTCTTGCAGGTGGGTTCGCGTCAGGAAGTTGCGCAGGTAGACGAATTCGCAGTGGTTCTCGTCCTCGACTGGGAAGCTGTTAGCAGGCTGTTGTGGGAGAATGGTGGGTGAGTCATGGTAGGGGACGCACCGTTTATGACGCCCCAGCGGTTCTGGCGGCCGCGGACTTGCTTCCCGTTGACGACGATGGTCTTCTCGGAGCCGACGACGGCGAAGGGGATGATGCTCTACATTCCATTAGCCCCCATCCACATCCACTCTCCATCCTATCCAACATACCTTGATCGACGTATTCAACGCCACCTCCTCGTTATCATGCTCCTCATTGTCATACGGATACATCCTCAAGTTGTGAAACGCAAACTCCTCCTTTATCCGCTCCTTGAACGCGGCGCGCTCCTCCAGAGTAAGACTATCACTCTTGGCGATGACAGGCACCACGTTGACAAACTCACTCAGCTTCTTGAGCACCACAATGTCAATGGGCTTGAGCGCGTGGCCCGACGGCTGGATGAAGAAGAGGCAGCAGTGGATGCGCGTGTCCTGCAGGTACCGCTCGCGCTGCGCCGTCAGCTCCTTGCGCAGGTACGCGCTGTGCTGGTCCTTGATGTACTTGACAATGGGGTCCCAGCACCGCTCGTTGTTGATCAGGTCGCCGTAGCCGGGCGTGTCGACAATGTTGAGCCGCAGACGCACGCCGTTCTCCTCGATGACGTGCGACACGGACTGGATCTCGGTGGTTTGGCGAATGGGCTCGTCCGGGAGCATGCGGCCCTTGCTCTCGAGCAGGTGCGACGCGAAGATGGTGTTGATCAGTGTGGATTTGCCAAGACCAGTCTGGCCTGTGGAACGGTTAGCACCCCATGCAAGCTAGAATGGCAGCTGCCATGATGGATGACGGTGGAAAATGAGCGTACCAACGCAGATGATGTTGAACTGGAACCCCCGCTTCACCAGCTTCTTCTCAATCTGCTTGGTGATGCTGTCGAAGCCGACATAGCTGTCCGGGTACACCGACGGCTGCTGGTTGAACATGGCAGCCATTGTGGGCGATGCAGGCCGAGAGCGCGAGATGGACGAGCGGCTATGAGGTCGAGAGACGAGTCGAGACGACGGGTGAGGTGGTTGTGGGTGGGCGGCGAAGGTGTACACAAATAATGGTCGGGCGCTGTCGTGGACTTTCTTTCGTGCAGTTGCAGGCGCGGAAAGGGGCACCTAGCGAAAACGCGCTAGCCCCAGCGGGGTGGAAAGCTCCGACTGGACCGTGCATGCCATTTTCTCAACACCAGGACAGCACGCATCATCAGTTGACGAGGCCAATTACTTGGATTCCCGACGCAAGTTACCTTTTTATACCATGGCGCTCGCCCGTCCGCTGCCACCGCTGTGGCAGACCCTCCTCCCCGCCCTCAATGGCCCCGTCCGCCCGCTCCTCAACCTGCCCATGCTCCAGCGCTTTTCGCACACACCCTTCGCCGCACTCGCCATACCCGCATTATCACTCCCCTCAATACCCTCACTCGGCGATATATGGGAAGGCATCCTCAAAGCCGTACCCAAGAAGAAGACATCCTACCGCAAGAAGCGCCAACGCTTCATGGCCGGCAAAGCCCTCAAGGATCTCGTCAACATAAACCGGTGTTCAGCCTGCGGACGAGTGAAGCGGGCGCATATCCTGTGTCCCTACTGCGTGGATGGTAGGTTTACCTTTTTCTGCAGTGAAGGGGAAGGTGCAATGGCTGATATGTATACAGCGATTAAAACGAACATCTTCGGCGACATATGGTGGTCCCTCCGCCACCCGACGCGCAAGCAGGCCAAGCAGTACAAGTACCAGGGGAGAATGGAGAAGCGTGCCTACCGCAGGACTGAACAGGACCCGAGAGAGACGGCTGCGGAGCAGGTGCTTAAGCCCAGGGACTGGAAGGCGCGGTGAGGGACGGGTTGAAGCATGTCAAAAATCTGTACATCATGTTGGGATACCGGAATAGAGCATTACTTGGCGTTGGAGCCATGGGAGGTGTCTGTAACATAGCGGAAGCGCGGCAACAACGAAATGTATCATATCCATTCAGGCAGATGTCGAATGCCGCCATGCATATCGCTTCTGTACCCGTGAAACGCCAGAACGGTGAGGCTATGCTGCGGCTTAATCCCATCCATCCATCGCATGCCGATCAAAAGGTATCCTATATAAGTACAAGAAGTGCTCCCGCTAAATGCTCGACTACTGCATGCCCGTCCCAACATTACATCCCCATGGATCATGAAATCCCTAGCCCACTCCCCGTATCGCTGCGAGGAGGCGGCGACGTGGCTTCACTGCCCTGTCTTGAAGCTTCTCCCGCCTCACGCTCGAGGAAGTCGGACCACAGCTCTGCCAACGACTCCTTGTTGCTCGAGCTGCTGGCCATGAGCATGGGGTCGTTGATGCCGCTGTTGAGTGACGGCGTCGAGGGCGTTCGGCGGAAGGGAGACATGGGGATGCGGAGGCCGCTGTTGGACGCTCCCGGTCTGGCGAGGCCTGCTTGCTCGCGCTGTTCTGTCCGAGGTTAGCAGTCGTTCTCTCATAGCAAAGTGTATACATGCCATCATTCCAGCCTAGCAGCGCAGCGATGAGCTGCAGAGCCTCAAACTTCTTCGGGTCCGACCGGTCGATGGCGAGGAAATGAAGGAAGTAGTTCGTAATGATCTGTCGATCGACATTGTCTTCTGGCCGCCCCTTCTTGAGTATTCTAAGCGCCTTGGTGAGATGCTCGTTGAGCGTCACGGCTTCGTGCCGTAGCTTGCCAATGAGCAGGTTCTTCTCTTTGACTTCCTTCTCAAACGGCAAGGCCCGTTCAAGTTCCTTCTGCGTCGCCTCGACAGTCGCCTTGGCTGCTGCAGACGCCTCCTGTGCAGCCTGGACCTGTTTCCTGAGGTCGTCAATCTGCGACTCGTAGTTCTCGACTGAGCGTCTAAGCTCCGCCTTCCGCACTGCAACTTCTCGTCAGTATAGCCGGTATCGTAATCGACGGCATCGACGTACGATTTTGCACTTCCTGCAGCGCCTTCTGCAGCCCTTCGACCGCTTCACTGTTCGTATCACGATCTCTGGCAGCCTTCTCGTACGCCTCTCTCAGCGAGTCGAGCTGCTCCCTCATCTCAGCCTCCTTCTCAGCCAGGTTCTCCCTCAACGAGCGCTCATTCATGGCCAACACCTCCCAGTCCTGCATAGCCTGCTTCGCATTCTCGAATTCCTCTCTTGCGTATGCTTCTCGCGATATCAGCTCATCCCGCTCCTTTATCCAATTCTGCTGCGACAAGTTCGCCCTCCCGCGCAATTGACTGGCCTCGCTCGCATTCTTCTCATTCTCTTCCCGTAGCTTTGCGAGTTCCTCAGCGAGGGAAGCGTTGTTCTCCTGGAGTTCACGGTTCTGCTCGTCGAGCTCGGAGACCTGGGCTTGGTATTCTTCGATCTTGGCCTGCAACGTGTCAGCAACAAGCCAGCGGGGTATCTTTCGTGAAGATGGGATGAATGATATGAGACCATGGAACCCACCGCATCAGCCTTCAACCGATCCCCCAAGGAGGTCTTGATCGTATTCACCCTCCCCAGCAGGTTCTTGTACTGCGTCTCGAAGTGGTCTCTGCTCTCGCCTGTCTCTTCCAATTCGCTTTGCAGATTGCCGAGCTCCTCCTGATGTTTGACTTGTATGCTCTCCAGGCTCTTCCTCAGCTCTGTGACCTCCTGCCGTAGAGCATCTCGTTCTTTGGCAATTGCGTCGAGCCGCGCGGCTGTGTCTGAAGGCGGGGGCGGGGAATGCGAGAGCCCTTGCTGTGAGCGTGACCGCGAGAGCCCGAGGGCTACGGCAGAGGATATGGAGTGGGATTTCGTGCCGTTGGCTTGTGCCGTGGTGGGGGAGAGGGGCCGGTCTTCGTCGACGTCGTCGGGGTCGGTGGATTGCGCGGCTGGTTTCTGGCGTGAGTGTCAGTCATCAGGCGTCCATACATACTCGTACATCATGTCTTCATGCATACTGTCTGCTCATCTTCCTCTTCCGCCTCATCATCCTGCTCCTCCTGCTTGTCGGCATTCCCATTCACGGGCACAGCATCCTCGGGCTTATTCGCTCCTCCACCTCCGCCCTTCTTCTTGCTCTTCTTCTTTTTCGACTTCGTAGACACGCCTATTGCTACAGTCAGCACACCCATTCCCTCACTCAACCACATTCCTTATGGCCATCTTGCTATAGGTAATGCTTCTTCGAGGGCTGACGTACCGGGCTCCGTTACGGGATTCGCAGTCGCAGGCGCCGACATTGTGGTGGTGGGCGGTGGTCAAGGTGCACCGGCAACAGCACAGTGAAGGGGGAGAGTCTGTATTCTGGTCGCGGGCCGGGGTGGTTACGCGTTCCCTTGTCGTCGACCGTCTTGCTGCGACTTGGCACGTCGTGTCCACAACGTTTGTTTCGGTAGCGGCGGGGCACTAGCCACGCACTAGCCACCTCGGCCCTACCTTGCAATCTGTTACGCGAATATCCTCTTACTTCAGGAGCCAGTTGTAGCTAGCGTCTTAGTCGAAGAGTATATTTCTCTCTCCTTTTCATAAGGATGGGAGTACCTGCCCATCAATCCTACCAAATGCACTTCGATTGTCTCCCTCTCTTTGCCTTTATCGCAACACGATCTAACCATATGCCAACTCAGCCTTGGCCATGCATCCGGTCAACCAACTCAAAACGCCTATAGGATTCGTCACCTCATAATGCTAGAGGTGTTGATATCTCTGAAATAAATGGTATATAAGATCATGGTAACCCTTGACGCCGTTGTACGAGTTGTACTGTCCGGAATTAGCTCCTGCGGCGGGGTCCGCTCTAGCTTGCTGTCAATCTCATGACGCGCCATGCATCATCAACCCAGAAAATGTAGCAAGCAAGCCCGTTCAGCTTATGCTTTTTGTTGCCGACGAAATCTGTCGATAGGCTGCATAATACCATTTTAGTTTCACCGGAAAGCTCAAGCAATCATGCCAATACCCTATAAGATATGGCCGCGTGGAAGTGAAGGCGGGGCAACCTTCAGAAGGCTGGTTGCTGCCTAGTTTCGAGGTTCTTATGGAATCCTTATCATCTCTTTTAACAGGGCTCGCACGCTCAAAAGATCACGGTTGAGCCTGTTGCAAATCATTCCGACCACCATGTCCTCATACAGATATACGTCCATTCGAGACGATAAATATGCCTTTCGGCTCCTCACCCTTTGCAAAGGCTACTTCAATGAACCTATTCGATGCCAGCTTTGGGAGTCATGGATTCCTCAGAACGCCAATGATCGAGATAAAAACCGCATCGATTATATCGCGCTATCTTATACGTGGGGAGGACAGGAAAAGAGGGCTGAAATTGAGATGAATGGATGTCCAGTACGCGTCACCGAGAATCTTTTCTCTGCATTGAAGCACCTTCGTTCAGAAAATCAGGATCAATATTTGTGGGTTGACGCTATTTGTATCAATCAAGAAGACCCTGCTGAGCGGTCGCATCAAGTGGGACAAATGAGGAACATATATCAAGAAGCATTGGAAGTTTGTGTGTGGCTAGGGGAAAGTACACCAGAAACAGATGCAACTCTGGGTGCCATGATCGAGATTCAGAAGGATAGGCTTGATCTTGGGGGTGATTGGAGACCGTCCGTACAAGGTCGGATGCAGCATGAGCTGTACTCAAGAGAAGATGCAAGTGAATTGCTACCAGTACGCAAAGGTTTATCCGAGATCTTAGGTCGACCCTGGTTTCGCCGGATCTGGATCTTACAAGAAATTGGCAGTGCGCGGGCGGCTCGAATATTCTGCGGCAAGAAACATGTCTCCGCACGTGTATTTGCCCAATTTGCATCTTTGCTTGGGATGCGAACAAACACCCACTGCCAGGCCGTTTTGGATATTATGCCCGGATTTTCTCGAAATGAATCTTGGTGGGCCCAAAAGCGGGATCTGCACACTCTCTTGTTGAAATTCAGAGAAAGTGAAGCCTCCGATGAACGAGACATGGTTTACGCTCTATTGGGTATATCTGAGGATAATTGTACCGAAGATGCATTGATAGCCGATTACGAGCGTGATACGACGATTCAAACAGTTATTCAGCGTACTGTACGCTTCCTTTTATCCCGTGGGCAAAAAAATCCTCCATCCTATGACTTCCTTGAGTGGAATTTGTCAAGGTTCCATCAGAATTTGAGCCAACTTGATATCGCGGTTCTCGGTGAGGCATCGGGGAAAGGACAAGACGCGATCGTCGAGCTCCTCATAGAGGAGGTGGATATAGAATCCGCCCTTAAGACTGCATATGGTGGGAAAATCTTCCAATGGCTATGCGAGCATAACCGCGGACTACCTCTCGAGTTCATCCAATGTCAAATGGAACAATGGCCCCCTACAGAGATTTATGCTATGCTGTTGAAGGCCGTCACAGAGGGACGTGGACAAGAAGGAGTTTTTTCGCCTATTGATGATACTATGGACACTGGATCGAGGGACCTTGCCGGCCGGACTCTTCTTTCCCATGCTGCAGAGCACGGCCTTATAGTCGTGGCCGAAATACTATGTGCCCTTGATACAGCTCATGGTTATCACGACGCAGATTGCAAGGATAATAGCGGACGGACACCACTATCATACGCGCCTGAAAATGGGAATGAGAAAATGGTTCGGATTCTCCTTTCTCAACCTACTGTTTGTGTAGATTCAAGAGATAATCTTGGTCGGACACCGCTATCATTTGCGGCGGAGAAAGGAGATACAAGATTGGTAGAATTACTCATTGACAAGGGCGCCGACGTACACTCGGAAGACAATGCTGGTCAACCACCACTACTGCATGCGGTCAGGGGAGGAAATGTGGGGCCAGTGAAGCTCCTTATAACTCGAACCCTCTTGTCATATCCTACCGAGGACGCCTACGCGGCTTTAGTAAAGCAATACATCGACCAGGCAATCGACGTGGATTCAAGACACACTGCCGGTCAGATGTTTTTAATCTACGCCGCGAAGCAAGGAGAAAGAGAATTGGCGGAACTCCTTGTTGCCCGCAATACTCCGATCTATCTGATAGATGATGTCGGTCGGGAGCCACTGTCGTATGCAGCGGAGAACGGGCGTGGTGATCTAGTAAAGCTGCTCATCAACAATGGAGCTAATGTGAACGCAAGAGATAGGGATAGTCGAACGCCTCTGATACACGCAGTTAGGGGAGGACATGCAGAAGTAGTAAAGATTCTCATCAACAATGGAGCTGATATGTACGCAAGAGATAGGGATGGTCGAACGCCACTAATACACACAGCTATGGGAGGACATACAGATATATTAGAGGTTCTCCTTGCCTGGAACGCCTAGACTGATTCAAGAGATAACGCCGGTCGGACGCCCTTACCATATGCAGGGCAAGGCAAGCAGATAGAAGTAGTGCAGATACTTCTTTCGCAGGGCGCTAATGTTCATTCACAGGATGAGGAGGGAAACACGCCGCGTCATCATGCAGTCATGATTCTCAATGATTCTAGTCTGGATTTTGATTGCTCATAGCTTAATGATACAATATGCACGTAGAGTAAGAAGTATTCGATATAGTCTCTAGGGCTGCATTTAGTATTAGCATGATGTTAGTTCTTTACTAGATAAGCATTATTGTGGAAATTGGTAAAACACAATTTGATTTTACTCTATAGCTAAATAAATCAGAAAAGTTAATAGAGCACAGTCTTTCAGAGGACAATAGAAAGGAGAATCAGTCTCGATTACATAGTAGAAAAGGTGGCGGCGCCCCCAAGCTCTCTACGATTTGCCACTCAGAATACGAGAGCACTCAATCGCCTGACTTTTAAGGATCTACCTATTTCCGGTTCTCTTTCCCATCCCATCACTGCCGCTTGTCAGAACCGAACGCTCTGTGTAGGGCAACCCATGAGACTCCTCGATCTCATATGGAGGCTCTCTATGACTTTGAATCGGCCGTGAGTGATTGTTACAAAGCATCGCTGCTTTTCGCATGCCCAGGACTGACTATGCACAGCCGCTGATAAAAAGGGGTTCTTAGACTATGGCAATTTCAGAGGCAGCATCGAAGACGTCCCGGAGTACACGGCTCCATCATCTATCGAGAGTGCACGGAAACTTACCGACCCGAAAGAGCACTGCCGGGACTGGTATAGCATTGTTGTACACGGCGATTACTTGAATTCGGCACACGAGGAGGGCAAGGATGCATTTCTCTGTGCGACAACCACGAGACGGCGGCAAGATGGGGCCATGACTCTCGCTGCATCCAACCCACACCTACTTTGTGAACAATAACCCTAAGCGAGTTCGACCTGTTCAGACTTTTGTCTCAGTACTGTTCTTGACGATGTATCTATTTGCACGATTTTTGAAAATATATTTAGACAACTATGGTGCAAGAAATAAAGGATATAACCAGAGAGGGCTGTGGGGTGCCATACACCCATGATGAAGATGGAGAGTAAGGCGTACCCTGTGCGCAAGGCTGTCTCACTTCAATGCGAAATCCAACGCCGGCTCAGTAGTACTCGGAGCAAATAACCGGGCCATTGAGATCCATGATTTGGCCAATTGTTACGTTAGGGAGTATGTTTGCCATGAAGATGTTATGGTTCAATGTGGTCACGTTGCCGCCATTGTCGCCAAAGTAGTCGGTAAACTCCGGACCAGTGCCACCCAGACGTCCGCTTGGGTTTTTAGGTGCTCCTGGAGCACTCGGAACTCCTGTTCCATTATTTCCTCCATTCGGTCCACCAGGTTGTGATCCAGCGATAGGGAGATTAGGGCCCCCCATGTCCAGCAGACGATTTGGAAGATCCAGTTTCTGCCATTCCCACCACAGCTTGTCGAGGTAAGAGTGGTGCAGGTAGAACAACGGATCACCAGGACTCAGAGTGCCGTCCAGCATCTATTATTTGTCAATCAGTAACGATGAAGTGCAAGTGAAGGAACTAAAGAGACTTACAATGCCTCCTATAGCTGCGTGACCGGCCCCATGGGGATCAAAGGCCCAACATTCCCATGCCGAAGTGTAGTTTGTTATCGCGTTACACTTGTCAATGTTCTTCTGGTCGGTCTTATTCAACGCGGCTTCATCGTGAATACGAGTGAGGTAGTGGTCTTTTACTGACCCATCCCCCAGCCATCGTAGCGTCAAGTTCACGAATTGGCCATCTATCACTTGATACGTGCCGTCGTCCGTACCGTTACCGCCAAAGTATTGATCATCGAACATGTCGGTATCATACATCCTACCTATGGCGGCCAATTCATCCCAGTATCTGCAAAGGTCATTATACGGTGGTGTTCTAACAGGGCCGAATCCTTTCGTTTTCGGTGTTTCTCTACTTACGGCATGCGGCCAGTGTATCCGCACTCGGTCCTAATGAGATGCTCATGCGCAGTCATGTAATAACGGTGGAAGGGCAAAAAGGCACCGACATTGTGCACAGTCGCAGACTGAACTACATGTGGCCACTGGATGTCGTCCCAACGTGTCAAAGCCCCTTTGAGACCCGATTTCGCAGGTGCGTTGATTAGGCAGAGGTCGGCGTTTATGTACGCAGTCTTTTCTTGGGAAGTTAAGGCGGTCCTATCAAAACAATGTCAGCGGCGTTCGGCGACTGCAGAGCAAGATTTCATACCATGGGACTCGAGCCCGAATCTCCGTGCATCCTGAATGATTCTGGGCCACGGCGAGACATACACTTGCTACGACAAGCATAGCATGAGCCAGCTTGAATGAAGTCATCTTATAATTTCCACTTCGCTGTTGCTACCGATTTTCCAGTTTTGGGCGACAAGGAAAGACGAGATGCAGGAACGCGGTCGGCCTTTTGTTTTTATTCTTCTCTTCCGACGTATATTCGACGCACCATCTAGTAGGTGTTTGTTGGTGCCATATTGCGGGTAAAGCAATCGACGCACCATATACACCTACTATAAGTGGCTCTACAGATGAGAACTTGCTTTGCGAATACGGCAACTCATGTTGAAGGCTGGGCTGATGTCTTCGGAGAGTAATTTGCGGTGTTACGCGTCATCTTGGCACTAGCAATTTACGGGGAGGTGAACCGGCATTTGTGCTGGATTACGACGACAAGCCTGGCAGCCACTCTCCTAAGACGTAGAGCTAACATTGTGGGGTTGCAGATCAGGCATGTTCGACCCACATACTATAGAAACTTTCTGTGTCGGTACCTGCCGCAAGTGGAAAAGTGGTACCTTAAATAGAAGGTGAACGCGTGGCTGTTAGTCCTGGTACCCCGCGACGGCACTGAGCAGCCAATCGAAAGCGTGGCCCCACGTGTATTAATGCAGCGAAAGGCATGCTAAGTCAAACTTTGGAATGCTCCGTATGGAGGGAAGTTTCCCGGGGCACGTCGGGCGGAGATTTTACCCTAGGGCCCTTGTCAGGGGAGGTATTGAAGCTTTGGTATCTGTTCAAGCAACAGAGTAGCCTTATTGAGTTAGACTAAGAGTTGTTGAGATAGTATGGGTAACAGCTACTTGTATTCTAGCCTTTTAAGGCTACTCAACCTACCGTATGACTTAAAGAGCGCTCTATGCCTCTAGAAACACCCCTTGCACAGGCTCCAGAGGTTGGGGGGGGGGGGCACCCGGCCGAGCTCCGAGTCAAACAAGGTAAATGGACGGCTGGATGCACATACGCGTCCGATGAGTGAATGAAGTAATAGAGTGCATCAGCCAAGACAAGCAATGAACCGAATGAAACTACCTCCGTGCTTGGCCGACAGTGGGCGACGTCAGCGATGGGGCGCGCTGGCATACAAAGATTACCTCAAGTCATTGAGTTTCAGAGGTACACTAAACGGAATTTGACTTCCCCTTCAGCCAAACCTCAAATACAATGGTCAATTTCAAAGTCCTCACCGCTGCATTTGCAGCCGCCTCTGTCCTCGACGGCGCAAACGCTCACCCTGGAGAGAAGCACTCGGCTGCCCACGTCAAAAGGGAATTAGAACGATACTCATCGGCTCATGCTCAGGTCGCCAGGGCATTCTCGAAAATCCATGAATTCCCTCACGCGGCGGCATTAAAAGAACGTGCTATTGCTCGTCGGTTCGCGACATGGAACGCACTGCGCGAAAAGCGCGGTATTATCAGCAGTCGGCCTACCCCTGTGGTCGCATCAATCCTCATTGTACTAATCTGTGTCAGAACCTTCTTTTGAAAAGAGAACCTTGGAAGATCTCGAGAGGTACATGAACATCAGCCACGACCATACTGGACTGGGCTACACGCTCGATACTCCCCTGGAAGTCATTTTCGGTCGAAATGCAACAGCCGGTCTCGTGCAAGAGGCGATTATCGGTCCGTATTTCGCATCCGGAGAGTTAATGCGACAAGATATTACTGAGAATATTGCCGGCATTCCTATGCATCTAGATATGCAGTTCGTCAATGTCAACACTATGAAGCCAGTCAAAGACCTGTATGTGGACCTCTGGCACTGCAATGCGCTGGGCATCTACTCCGGTGTTAACGCTGAGGGTCAAGCTGGTCTGAATACAAGCTGGCTGCGCGGTTTCCAAGTTACTAGCCATGAAGGTGTGGTCGAGTATGACACCATTGTACCTGGACACTACAGCGGGCGTGCACATCACCTCCACGTCCTTACCACGATCAACTCGACGATGCTGCCCAATCACACATACGTGGCCGGCATTACAAACCACGTTGGCCAGCTATTCTTTGAACAATCCTTGGTCGACGAAGTTGAAACCACAGAACCCTACACCGAAAACACGCAGTCGCTGATGAAGGTCGCTGACGATGGCATTGCGGCGGAGGTGGCTACTGCTGTCGATGATCCATTGCTCAAATATGTGCGCCTCAGCGACGACATTAAGGATGGTGTGCTGGTGTACATCACCGTGGGAATTGACTTGAGGGCCAACTATAGCGAGAACTACCAGCCGGCTGCACACTGGCAGGAAGGTGGTGGTGTCAGCCTTTCAGGGTGGATTCCTGTACCTGCTGTTTCCACTGCGGGAAGTCTCTTGCCGTCGGCTACCCCTCCTACTGTATCTGGTTCTTCTTAAGTAGTAAATGGACGGACTGCGACATCGATGTTGAATTGCATCTAAGGTAGTAGGTTGAATCTTTTGGCGATATCTTGCACATACTTCTTGAATTCGCCTCCTGTAGGTCCATCTAGTCTGGCACAACACCTTAAGAGCGGTGATTATGCGGGCGGCAAGGGAACCCTAAAGCGTATAATAAAATATATATAATAGAAGATAAAAAGAATAACGCTAAGGAATCTCAAATCATTAAAATAAAGATTGAACTTTATAGATTCTCTTTTAAGTATATATAGGCTTTATTATATGGAATATTATATTTATACTATCACTTTCAGCATTTACATAGTTTATATTCTTGATCTCCTCTTCCGGTCAATCCACCAGTTAATATACAGCACTTTGGAAATCTTTCCTATTCCAATCTTTCTGTAGAGATTTCCAAATGTTGGGGTCTGGATCATCTCGAGAGGGTCACCGCGCAGGACCAGGCGGAAAGCACTTTTGTTACCTCCTTTGGGAGTGTTAATCTTGACTCGCATGTCTTCATAGCCGTCCTGTGGGAACGAGTAGATGTGTCCTGCTCCAGTGTTACGACATTGATGCATGAGCAAAGACACCATGTACATTTTGCTTTGGTAACTGCATAATCTTCACCGGAGAACATAGTTGACGTTGCAAAGTAAAGCGCTTGTCTTTATACGTTGAGATAGAGAATGTGATGAAGGAAGGACAGTGGGTGGTCGAAACAGTATTTTTATAGCTTTGAGGTAGACACATGCTCTTTGAAAGCAATATGTTGTAAGGTTAGTCTAGGGCGTGAGCCATTCGTGACTCTAAGCCGGGGAACTCCAATGAAGAACAGTCACGTTTTTATCACGACCACCACTGTGACTTTGCTTGCACGATTCAATATGATAGAATCGTGTACAAACTGCAAAGCGCTATGAAATCTGACACCGAAGAAACTAAATGATAGTAAAAAAAAGGAAGAACAAAGGAAAAGCAACGGTGAATACCAACGAGTGACTGATCATTTAAAACCATTCAGTGGACATGAACCAAGCTTATCGTAACTGCATCACGGTCGTTCTCTACTCATCTTCCCCATCGACCTCAGCTTTCAAGCAGTTGAGCAGCTGTATTACGGCCTTCTTGAACCCGTCCCTTGTGACTCTGCCCACCCGAGCGCCAGAGTTCGTTGTTGACCACGCTACGGTCACTGATCAAGTCTGCACGAATGGCCAAACTGAACCATCCGTTGCCTTTCTGGTTCTCCGGCGCATTCTCAATCTTGATGTTGACGTTCTCCCAGAGGTTTTTAACGCTGGCTAACTCGCGGTATTTCTCTGGCACTCTGTATTAGCGCCGGTGGTACTCGCCACTTGTGGGATACATCCACCGGGAGAGATACCTACCCATCAACTTGTCAACCTTCTCACGTCGCTCCTGCTCCTCAGCCAGTTCATGCAGCAAGACTTCGTACACTTCGGCCCCAGTCCGGTTTTGTGGACTGCTGAGAGTCTGCATCTTGTACACTGGATCGCTGGTGTTCCAGACTTCTGTGAGGAATAGGTTGCCAGACTAGGCGAACTTGTTGTTATCGTTGTGTGATAGTTCGTAGCGGGGGCGCATTTTCAAGCCATGGATGTATACTGCTCACGCGTAAGTACGTTCGGTTGTGAAAAGGACGAGGACAATACGATCTAGCTTCTCCCGAGCTTCAGCTTGCGAGACAAGCCCTTTCTGGGCCTGGAATTTGGTTGCAGACACATCGGAGTCTATATAAGTTTTATTGGCTTGCTGTTCGTGGAAGTGAACAATAGTAAAAGGAAGGGTGATCGAAGCTGCGCCTTTATATGAGAGTGCTGTGGAGTGGAAATGGCTTGGTCATGGGGCGAGTCTAACGAACGAGCTATCCATGATTTCATGTCGTGAGTCTTGAACTGTGGAGCAAACGATATCTGATACTCCGAGAGCTTCGCAGGTATATGTACTTAGAGCTGATAAGCTGCGACATGAACTTAACTAATCTTAAAAAGCTTAAGTTTAAGAAGTTATATAACCTACTTATATACTAAAAATAAGTAATCATTAAAAAGTAAGTAGTTACTCTACTTATAGTAAGTAATTTAAGTAACTTATATTATATTATAATATTATATAATAGCTAACGATTCGTTCCCTATGGTCTAGAGCTTAGACCTTCCTTTGTGTTCCATTATCTGTGTTTGATACCGTGCTAGCCACGAAGACCTCTCCCCCCTAAACTTATATAATAGCTAAGTTAAAAGCTGATTATAGTTTTATAGGTTTAATAGCGGACGCGTAGTTATTATCTTTAAATAAGTACTAGAGCCTCTAGAACCTCGGCTCTACTACTAGATATCTTGTAGTGCTTAGCTGCGGCGCCGTATAGCTACGGGTCTGACAGCCGCCACAGATACATTGCGCACTAATGATGAGGTTAGACGTGCAGGGTCCTTCTGCACTAGCTAGGATCGGTACTGTGGATCTTGGAACCACTAAGGATGCGAATAGCTCGATTTGATTGAGCTCAACATCCGAATCGCGAACCACCTCAGTCTTGCTTCCAGCTGCAGTCTGTATCCGGTCGCGTGGCCCATCCCCAGCGTATCCTCGAGATTGACTATGCTGGCTATCGCTGGTGCCACTTCGTCGGAGCAGCGAGCTCGCCACCGCGCTACGGAGCTTCGAGAACTGTAGGGCTGCTGCCGAGCCTACGCGCAGGAGGGCAGGAATTGAAGTTCCGATCAAAGCGACCGTCGACTCGACTTGTGTCGGGATCCAAAACGTCTTTCCATATTGATTGTACTGTGTGGGGATGTAGTAGGACGCCTGGTAGTCGAACCCTTCTCCAGACGCCAAGTTAGTCAGGACACGTAATGGAGGATTCTAGCGCTATATGATCACTCACAATGTGGGTCTGTTGATGAAAATTCCTCTGATTGTTGGACGAAGATGACTAGTTTGTATGCTGCGGCGATTGGTGCACTGAAGAAACGTTAGCAAGCGATTCGCAAATGTGACTTGTCTGTAGTACCTACCAAGCTCCAAGTACGAAGATGACGCTTGCGGAGATGCGCCTTTTTATAGGCATATGCAAACCCCATACGATGAAGAGTGGAAACATTAATAGTATAACGTCAAATGCTAGGCTGATGCTGTACAGCGCCTCCGTCGCATTAATGTACAGCATTGCGCAGGAGGTGGATCGTTTCAACGGGTCCCACGCATCATTTATCTTCAATGGGTCTCGTGCATGATTTACCGGATGACATAAGAAGCTCGGAATGGTCTCAAAGACGACCACATATATGCCTTGGAGAAGGATCAGCGACCAAATGGCCCATCTATATTTGGCATCGGCAATCGAGAAGAGTCGACGGTAGAAGAACAGAATGGAGATTCTGATCAAGGCCGACATCGCTGGGTACATGCATGTAGCAATGAACACTCCTTTGAAGAAAGTCACAAACTCTCCATAGGTTATGTCGCCGATGGGTTTGCCGATGCCAGAATGGAAGTTGTAGTAGGCCGCCATCGCGGTCCATCCGATATAGAGTAGCTAGAGCAGTTCAGCATAAGTCCTACGTGTGCATGGGATATGGCGCACCACAGCTGGAATGGTGGCATAATCATCTGCCCCCGAGGTCTTGGAAAAAAACTTTTGGCTGAGGCGAGCGACCACTGAGAGTACCGCGACGATGCCAGTGACGATAATCGCAACACCTACCGAGTCGTCTCTGTGGGTGTTGTTTACCTCCAGCGGCGGAGGAATGAGCTGGTCGAATGACGTGTTAGTATAGGACATGATGATTTTTGCCTTGGCCTCTACTCTTCAGGAAAGGAGAGCGTGTTTTCAAGGCTGGAGTAATGGGCGGTCTGATGGGATGACACGAGAGTAAAACCGGTCAACCGACCGCAACGCTCCGCCGCATTGGACCGCCGGCGCAATATATTGCCTGTAATGACATGTACAAAGTTGTTGGCTTCTCGGGGACCGAAGATGTTTACTGCGATCTACGGCATGTCGAATCCATGTGCTTTTGTTCTACGATTGTGCACCTCGCTCATCTAACGGACCAATCTCGTGAGTACGGCTAAATGCCCCCCAACCCCCATTGTCAAGTCCGGAGCTTAACCTAATCCCTTGAGCAGAAATACTCGAAGCACTTGGTCCGCTTCATAGTGGTGTGGAAGCTGCACCACCATAATTTCCTGCCTTGTATAGTGGCGGCGCAAGGCTGTGCTGAACACAAATGTCACGTGCATAGGAATCCCAAATCCGAGAGGCAACCTGCAGTTACATCTGCAACTGTTCTTCTTCCGGGCTTCTTTGTCTTCCTTAAAGGTCATCTTAACCCTTGCGTAATGTGAGCTCCAGATATATTGAAGGATCAATGGATTGAAGGGAAAGAAGGAATGCGTGGTCGAAGGTGTGCTTTTATATGTATGCCGTACAAGCTTGTGTATCGCTCCGACGTTGATTATGGGCCTGCGAGTTCAGCCATTTGTGACGCTGCGGTGGGAATCTTTCCGCAGACAGTCACATTCTCCTCACGACCAACCCTCTAACTCCTCACCCTTTGTCTCCAAACTCGGCGGCATCATCGGCATACCCTTTTGCAGCGCACCGACCAGCGGGTCCCTCTCTAACAACGCCTCAATATCCTCTTGCGTATCGACCTTCGTCCCCACGCGCGCATACGCCATGCGCGACGGCTTGTCTACCACATTGAGAAACTTCTGCCGCCGCGCTTCGGACCACGATGAAAGGAGTTTCGATGGATCGGGGGATTGGTTCGTCATAATGCGCTCGAGGACGTCGAATAGCGAGGATGCGTCTGCGATGCCCGATGCGAGGCCGAGGCCGGCGTAGGGGTTCGTCACTGTGAGTCGTTAGCGGCGATGACTTAACGTTATCATCCTAAGTCCATCGTCTCGGGGGTTTGTATGCCATCTCAGATGTCCTCCGAAGGGACCAACTTACAGTGTGCAGCATCCCCAACAATGCCCACTCTACCCTTCCAATACGTCTCCGCGCACCTTTGCTGCGCTTTATAGGGCGCTACTCTCACGATCTCGAACCCACTTTTGCCTCCATCCGGTATCATCTTCTTCAATTTATCCTCCACACCTTTCTCGACTTCTTCCTTTGGTGTGTCGACCGGAACACCATAGCTCACGCGCCACAAGCCAGAATCATCGATGCGCCCAATCAATCCGTAGTCCTCCGGGTCGATGACGAAGTTCACGTCGTAGAAGCCGTGAGCGTGGAAGTCGTGGCGTATATCTGTGGCGACTAGTTGTGTAGGGAGCGTGACGCCAGCGAAGGTGGGTGATATGAGGGGCCGGACAGCGGAGTGTGCACCGTCCGCACCCACCAAGTACACCGCCTCTATCCTGTCTTCTTCCGCCTCCTGGTTGCCCTCGCACGCTTTTGCCCGCGCAACCACGGTGTTTTCTTTCTCGGCGAACCCTGTCACCTTCCAGCCGAACCTGACCTCCACCCTGTCTTTGAGCTCTTTCAGCTTCTCCACCAGCAATTCCTGGAACTTCCCCTGCGGCAACAGCAACTGACCTTTCTCGCCCTCTTTGAACTGCTTCCCTGCGATCAGCTTCGAACCATTCTTCACGCTCGTTCGAAAGCAGATGCTAGAGCTGAAGGACCCGATGCGAGAGAGATCGGACATGAGGCCTGCGCGTGCGAAGAGGGGAAATATGAGCGGTTGGTGCGCCATTGCGCGACTGCTGTATGGGTCGGGGAGATCCGGCTCGATAACCTAGCATTTGTTAGGAATTGAAGGAAGAAGCGGGGAAGAAATAGAGCAGACGATTATGCGGTTCGGTATAGAGGATTGCCCAAGGAGGAGCGCGAGGAAGAGGCCCACGCAACCACCGCCAGCGATGACTATTGGGAGAGGTGCTGTGTCATTGGCATGTTCGTGGGTGCTGCCATTGATCGTGGCCATGCTGATACTGATAGTATTTATTCGACGGATCGGTGAGCCTGGCTATGTGCTTGATCGCTCAGTAATCGAAAAGCGTCGTCGTCATTGAAGCCTTGAGAGGGGTGCTTCGTATATACAGCGTCGGAACACCTTTCGGAATTGCATTCCTGTCAGGCCCTGAGCTATGATTAATCTCGCGTGGCTTGCATCTTGGTCCGATGCCTTGTCCATATATGATTGGCGCGGGGCCCTTCAGCTGTCATATTGCGCAGGTGAGGTAGTTGCATGTCAGGGTCCGATGGGTGGTGGGGAACCGAGTCATCCGATACGACATGCATTAGCGCAAGGCCGAACTTTGCATGCTTATTTCGATGTCTTTCGCGTTTTCGCACAATCGCGCCCCGGAATGTATGTTTTGTGTGTCTCGCACTGTGTTCTGGTCTGTGGATTAGCACGTCGGGTGGGCCAGGGCGCGGCGCGCTTTTCGTATGTAAGGAGCGAATTGCTTCGAGAAGGAACACCTGTGGAGAGAAGCATATTCACATGGTCTACAACACGGTGACTGCTTGAACACGAATTCATTAAGCATAACCATGTCTCTTATTTCCAACATCAAATTCAGTCTCCCTGCCAAGGAGACAATGAAAAAGCTTTGCAATTATTTTTTAAAAAAAATTGCAAAATAAAGATTAAGCGGCAGAGATGTAATGTTCCTCTTAAGTCCTGAAGAACTCGATGTCAGGAGATTCGAGATGGTTAGTGTTCCTTAGATGGCGTTAGATGGTAGTATACTTCAGATGTGGCTAGATGGCAGTGAAGCTGGCGACAGAATGCTAGATTATATCAGTCGAGAGTAAATGGCAGAATATCTTGGTCTGCGTTGGGACCGAACCGAAGCCCCTTAGGCCAGTGGTAGCCGACCGGCAAACTATAACTGGGTCGCCAGGCCGAAACCTGATGACCGAAGGGATACTTTGTTACTTCTTCAGATAACCCGTCATGCATATTTTCCTAAGATTAACTACGCACAGCATACGGTACCTTATTAGCTTTTCTTTCTTTCCTATGTTGAGCAAGGTGGTAGATATAAGATCAGCAGGTCTCGTAGTTAGTTTTTAAACTAGAGTAGGTAGTTAATAACAGAATATACATAGCTAGCGCACCGTAATGACCTATATCCCCCAGGTGCGTGGCCATTATAGAAAAACACACACAGGTGCGCGCCGGCGTTACTTCCAAATCATATAGAAAGTAAGGGGTTGTGATGAATGAGAGAGTTATTACCGCCAGCCAGGGAACGCTAAAACGCTTTGAGAACAGATCACAAGCAGATCAGACCTTCCAAGTACCCAGAACAGGGCCCACTACAGGAACTGAAATGGGCCCTATAGCTAGCCAGGCACCACTATCAATCGGCGTATAATAAATTGGGCAGGCATAGTCTAACGACAAGGGTTCATGACAGTCCTAGCTGAGAAAAAGTTAGTATGACTTGGTCACATGATTGTTCCGGTTAACGAGTAGGTTCAAGACTAAACACGTCTTCTATGTCAAAAGTACCATACACTTACTTTTAGATAATCGAGCTGGTCTCATACGAGCTTTGTAACTTGGGCTGGCTAGGCAACACTAGCAGTATTCATCGCGTAACTTACTCCTCGTCCGGAGTTCGTCCGCAGCATGCGTTTCACGATTGAGCGTAAATAACAATAAGGGAAGAATTGGTTTGCGGCAATTTACGTTGTTGCTGACGAATGCAGTGTATTTCTAAGCGGTTGTCTGCTGCCCCTTCCTATTGCAGAGCATGATGCAATGTCCAATGTATGACCGCTTTGACATATAATTGCTGCGAGAGTACTATGAATAACCACATATACGATCCATCTTCTTCGACTAACCATTAGTGGATCGACTGGCAAAACGCACCACCGCTATGACTGTCAAAGTCTTCCTTACGGGCGTAACTGGCTACGTAGGCGGTGATGTCCTATATACCATCCTCCAAGCCCACCCCGACTGGCAATACTCAATTCTGGTCAGGGACCGGACGCGCCTCGGTTCAATCACCAACGACTACTCGTCCATCCGCGTAGTCGAAGGCGACCTCAGCAGCTTCGATCTCCTCAGGAGCGAATCTGCCGCCGCCAACATCGTCCTGCACTTCGCCAGTTCCGATGACGCTCCAGCGGTGCGTGCTATTTTGGAAGGCCTCGGCTCCGACTCGAAAACCCGCTTCTTAATCCACACCAGCGGTGCCGGCAACCTGCTCTACGACGATATCGTAAGCGGCAGCGTAGGCAACAAGGGCACCAAAGTCTACGACGACATGGATGACATTGCGACCATCACTTCCTTCCCAGATACCGTGATTCATAGGCCGGTCGACAAGCTCGTTCTCGGAGCTAGCAACAGCTATCCCAACATCAAGACAGCTGTTGTCTGCCCCCCATCTATTCTTGGCATTGGCCGTGGAACAGGAAACACGCGCACGATCCAGCTGCCCCTGCTCATTGACCTAATCAGGAAGCGCGGCAAAGCGTTTCAGGTTGAGAAAGGTGAGGCTTCCTGGAACTTTGTACACGTACACGATCTCTCAGACGTCTACTTCCGTCTTACCGAAGCTGCTGCCGCGGGTGGAGGAAAAGCTGACTGGGGCCCTGAGGCGTACTATTTCGCCGAGAGTGGTGAGCTGGAGTGGGGTGCCGTCGCCAAACGTATCGCAAAATTGCTCCACGAAGCCGGTGCGCTGAGATCTGCTGAGGTGGACGTTGTAAGTGCGAAGGAGGCGGAGGAGATCCATCCGCTCATTGGGTTGATGACGGGTATGAATTCGAGGAGCAGGGCGAGCAGGGCGAGGAAGGTGCTGGATTGGAACCCGAGGGTTAAGGATTTCGAGGAGAGTCTGAAGGAGGCGGTCAATGTGGAACTGAGGGCAAAGATTGGGAGATTGGAGGAGATTGAACAGGGGCATTTTCCAGCGGGGGCGAAGGAGTAGGGGAGCGGTGGTTGGGGAAGTGTTGGCGAAGATGGGGGCTGGGCGTATTGTTTGGAGGAATTGGCTGTTCGAGGGCGCATTCGGGGACGTTCGTAGGATTGGATCGTTCGGGAGGCTGCGGCGTATGGGCGAGCGTGGTTTGGTAAGGGGAGATGCCAGCGTTGCGATTGGGCGGGCGGTTTTGGTGCTGCGGGCATCTCTGGTGTCGAGGCTTGGGCTTCTTAGGGAACTTTGTGGCGCTACGCAGCGAATGCAGAACATAGCGACAATGCTGCCGATTCGTGCAACAGAGGCACTTGGGATACGGGCTTGAATCCTTAGTGTTGTTTTGTATGTTCCTTCCGCGTGACCCATCATGTTTCCGTTGTGCGTCTACGTGGGCTCGGGGCTGCCCCTGCATGCAACACTTCCGAATGTGATGCCCGCTCGGCAACAGCGTCCTGAACGCTAAAAGTTGTTCTATGCTCTTTTCAGAGCGATCCGAGATAAGCCAAAGGCAATTCTGGGTTCCAAATTCCGTATTCGTGCCAATTATCGCATGTGGAGCCTTTATGCTGGCTTACCGTTCCCCTTGAATCACGGTAAATGGTGGTCGTCTTCGTCCCGTGATAACGCTGCTACGTCAGATGACCCGTCCCAAACGTGTTGATGGTGGAAATACCGGATATAAGAAGGGGAAATGTATACGTCAGGGAAGAGGCGACAAGGCCAAGGTGCCAGATTCCGGTCATCCATCCTCCAGAAGCCACCCGTTGCAATTTGAAGATCTCGATAAAGAATTGATTCCGGATTCAAGGTATATTTGGCATTCGCGGTGGCATGGCGGTCCCTTTTCTGAGGGCGCTTCGAAAGACCTGGACCATTGTCGAGGTGTCATGAGCCTGACAATTACAGAGACGGAAAACAAAAATCCAGGGGTAGATCGGCCATAGAAGATAGAGTGATAAGCTAATGACGGATCTTTCCGGCGAAGTTGCGTGCGTGTGGTGAGGTGTTGATGACGCTGAGGGGGTGTTGTGCGTGCCGGTGACGTGGGGGATTCGCTAAGCCTTTCTGGGCTTCATAGTGTGGGGGTATCCGACCCTGCAGAAGCGTTCCGGAATCCGCGTTCCGGAATCCTCATTTAGCAGCACTCGCAGTGTGAATTGTGCACACATTTCATGGCGCCGTCACGGGGCTTCAGTCACGGCCTCGCTCTTTTACGACGTTGTTCCCACCATGCAGCCCACGACAGAATTCATCAGCAATTGGCTTCGGCATGGCGGCCTGCCTCTTCCTTCTCAAAAGCACTCCTCGATCCCGCCAACAAGGTGCAGAGCTACGTCTCGCGCAGCAACGACCCGTACCTGAACCTCTCCATCGAAGACTACATTCTGCGCAATTCGCCCGCAGACTCGACCGTATTGTTCCTCTACGTGAACCGGCCATGCGTGGTCATCGGCCGCAACCAGAACCCATGGGTAGAGGTCAACCTGGCCATGCTCAAACAAGACGCGAAGCGGAAGAGGCCCGCGGGCTTTGTTGATGTCGACCTCGTCCGCCGTAGATCAGGCGGCGGCACCGTCTTCCACGACGCAGGCAACCTCAATTGGAGCGTCACCTGCCCACGCGCCGACTTCACACGCGACAAGCATGCCGAGATGGTTGTCCGCGCGCTACGAAGCTTAGGCATCGATCGCGCCCGAGTCAACGAGCGGCACGACATTGTACTCGACCAAGGCGACCACAAGCAGGATGTCGACGACGATGACACACATAAGAAGCGATACACGGATAAATGGGGTGATTCAAAGTCGCTGAAGGTGTCGGGCAGCGCGTATAAGCTCATCAAAGCGCGGGCGCTGCACCATGCGACCACGCTCCTCCAGTCGCCGAACCTGCCTCACATCCGCCAGTACCTACGAGCGCCGGGAAAGGACAGCATACAGGCGAAGGGGGTGGAGAGCGTGAGCTCGCCCGTCGGCAATATAGGCTTGGAGACGGACGTTTTCCAGAAGCGGCTGCAGGAGGTGTTCGCGAACACATACCACGGCGATGCTGCCGAGAAGCTTGTTGTGGATACCATTGGCGAACAGCTCTTGGAGATCCCTGCCATTCAGCAGGGCTACGAGGAGCTGCGGGTACGTGCCCTCCTCCGGCCTTCATGAACCTAACGCTGACGTTGCTAGACCGACGATTGGATGTGGTCGCAGACACCTGAGTTCACCCTCGGTTTTCCTTTCCTCGACGGCTTCAGAATCGAGCTGAGAGTCCGCCACGGTATCATTCAGGACGTCACGATGAATGGCTTTGATCCAAACCTCGTGTCTAATGCACTCTGTCAAGCACTCGAGGGCGAGAAACTCCAGAATATCAGCAGCTGGAAGGGGCTGCTTGGGGATTGCTTTGGCGGTGAGGGGCAGGAGACACTCCGGGACGCTACTAGGATGCTGGAGTTTATTCTGCCCTTGCCGAAAGATTGGAAGTCGTGAAACTTGAATGGGAACATGCCGTAGGGATTTGACTGCAGGTCGCTGACGGTGGCGTACCAAGGGTGGTGGTCTAATTAAGAGCACCGGATGACGATCGGAGCACCTCGCTCTACCACACCATATAAGACGATCTCCTGGAGAGTTTGCAAATCTGGACGCTTGGTTCACAGCCGGCTTCGTATCTCGACCAGTGTCGACCAACAATTCTCCGCATCGTAGTTTGAATTGATCTTCGGCCTCCGTCGCCGCTGGGAGTGGGCTGGGAAGGACCTTCTCGCGCACGCGCCATGGATGATCGTCATCAACCAGAGACTGCCGTAACGATCTGTGTAGTAATACTATGACAGTAGGCCTGTCTTTGACTTCAAGCCACATACACCTTCATCTCGTGCATTTCCTGGCTGTCCTTGTATGGCTCTTCTACCGTGGTCTCTCTTCCGTCGAATAAATGAATCCTCTTGAGCCCGGGCCGACAGCGTCTTAATCGGGATCACCCGGACCTGGACCTCCGATCAGACAGGGACATGGTCTCCCCAGGCAACCGGCGGCAGATCTCCCATGGGCGGGCCGCGATATGGGTATTGCGATTTGTCGCTCACACATCGTGCTGGGAGGAAGGTATCTTACTTGCTTCGCAGATGGAGCCAGGCAGATGTAGAGTGTGGGAGCAAAGGATGCCATCGCCGAATGAGAATGGCGCGTTTCCCACACCCGATGCAATGCCCCCCCAGCCGGGAATGGTCAGAAAGACCGGTCACGTGCAGAAGGATGACATAACCCAACTGATCATCTCGTTTGGCTGCAGCCCTGCCGCCACAACTGCAGCCGTCCATCCCCCCTAGCCAGTTTCAGCCTTTCCGCCGGCACGCCAAACGGCGCCTCTTGCGTTCCTCCTGCCTCAGACCACTAACAATAGCATGCTGTCGGTATGAGAAGCTGCGTGAAGGCTGTTCTGAGGTTGCCTTGCGTTTTAAAGAGGATGCGTAGAGAATGTCACAGCTCCAGGCCGCGAGCGCACTGGCCGAAATCGCGAGGTGTGAAACGAAACGCGGGCACGAAACGGGCGCGTTCGCGCGATTCATGTTTCAGGTGAAGATGGCTGCTTACCCTTGCCCACTCCCTCAGCCGCGCCGTCGCCGGCCCTCTTTTTTGTGTCTTGTTATCCCTAGGTTTTGTGCCTGTTTCTCTCGTTTTGAGGCAGCTTTTTCCCTTCGCTCGCATCCCGTTCATCCCCTCGCTTGCCTTACCTATAATATATTCATTTCTAATTGTGACCGCGCGAAGTATGGAGCAGCAGTACACAGGCGCGTGCCCTGAGATAATGTTCGCGCACGCGGAGCCAGTTAATGCGCCTTTCGAGATGGACACGTCCGGCGCGTACCTGGCGCATAGCAACCCACCACATGATCCCCCAACTATGGTCGGCGATGACAACATAGGTGAGTTAACCAGCGCCAATGGTCGTCATAACGGCTTAACAATGGCATGCTCATAGCAGACGCAGGCTATCCTATATACTTTTCGGGTCATTGGCCGCCTATAAACCTCTCCTATCAACCACAAACCTCACACCATCAACGGCAGTTTTCTGGTTCAACAATATCCACACAATCCTCAGGCATTCATTCATCAGGCAGTAGTATATTCTCCGACTGGAACCCTCGCGACTCGATCGCATCAACAAACACCACCTTTTCTCAATTTTCTCACTATTCCGACACCCAAACGCCGTCCGACCAATGGACGGCCCAACTTGAGCAACCACTTCCGCTAAATCACCACCACCCACCTCCTTTTGTTAGTCCAACTCCAACCCCACGCGTTGAAGTTTCCTCCAGACCACCACCCGCTAAGCGCACTTATCACCGACACGCCACCCAGGACAAGGAGCCCTTCGCAACATGCGTCTCCCGCAACGATCGCTCGCGGCGATCCACCAAGGAACCGCGCTACTGGTGTACTTCGTGCAGCAAAGGCTTTCGGGAAAAGTACGACTGGAAGCGCCATGAAGAAACGTACCAAGAGCGCGCCGAGATGTTCGAATGCAGCCTATGTCAAAACGTCTACTTCCTGGACAAGGACTTCGTCCTGCACCACCAGCGCAGCCACCGCTGCCAGCTCTGCGTCGAAAAGCAGCACGCCGAAATGGCGCGAAAGCTGCGACGAGCAAGAACAGGCTGGGGCTGCGGATTCTGCAACCACTTCGACACCGACTGGACCGCGCGCTGCAATCACATCAGTTCGCACTTTGAGCGCGGCGAGACGATGAAGGAGTGGAAGCACTCGCAAGTCATTCTGTCCCTGCTGCAACGGCCGGTTGTATGGGATGCGTGGAATCGTCTACTCAAGAGCAAGCAGCGTTTGAACCCCCGGTTCGGCTGGAACCAGCACGAAACCGGCAGAGTGGAAGGCTTCCCCGAGGCGAATCCCCGCCCGCAGTTGCAGGACCGTCTAGAGTTCTTCGTGGGCAGCGAGCACGACGCAGCGAAAGTCGCGCGACTCGCATTTGACCTGGGACTGCTGCAGAAATCGCTGCCGCCGCCGCCGGTCCCGCCGAAGGATGGCGATGACCAGCCGATGGCGGATGCGGACGGGAGCACGAATGCGAGAGCGGAAGTGAAGAGCGGGGAGTGGAGAGAGTTGCTCGCCGAGACGCTGGCAGAGAGCGAGATGTGGAGGGGCATGCTGGACACGATTGTCGAGGATGAGATGCCGCCCGATGCGGTATGTTTACTGGACAGGGGCATGCTGGGATGGCCAGCTTGAGCGTAGCGGGTGTTAATGTTTTGATTATTTGATTCCCATGGAGAGGAGTGTAATGGATGGGGTGGGGTGGGATAACAAATGCGCCAGGTGCGCGGTAATGTATGATGAACAACATGTAATAGTAATAACATCCTTTAGGGGAAGAGACATAGCGTCTGTAGGAATGGTAGCAAGAGGAAGTCAATACTCGAGCCTTGTCAGTCGGACACGTGATTCACACGCCCTCTTGCTTTCATGCGCTCTTCCTGCCTACGCTCGTTGTAGTTTTGACAGATGTACCGTAGCTCTAGCCCACTCCAATCAAGCTACTCGACCTATCTCTCACTCCACTCACCAGCCGAAACACCTGAAGTCTCTCAGGTACGATCGTTTCTCCCCAATCAGACACCAGACACACAAGGCATCGGCTATTCTCAACCAAGTTTGAGGGACCAGGCACCCCAGCGCAAATCACCTGAAACGCCAGCACGTGGGTTGACACTTCCCGTGAACCCATACAAGACGAGCGTGGGACCTGGATGGCGGTCGCCCTCGCTACCTTCACGGTGAGAGAAGGCATTCTGTGAATGTGGGCGCTAAATGTGTGCCCTTTCTTTTCGCCTTTCATGTGCGGCCTCACGGCTGTGAATGATCAGCGTATAGGAGTACTAGGACGAAAGGAAGTCCCGGTTGCCTTGTGAGAGGAATGTTTCACGGGGCGATGAATGTGGAATCAGGCGGGGGGCCGGCTGGAGCCGTCTTGAGGCAGTGCAAGATGGCGATCTGCGCTAGGCTGTGATGGGATGCGCTAGGAGACGCGCTAGTGAACGCGCCTTCCCGAGATCTTCTCGTCGCGGTCTGGGGTTCTTTTTTCCTTCACCTCATTACTTCGCGAATCGGAAATTTTGCGGCGGCGGGATGCTTTGCGGATAGCGTTGCCTGGGGCTTCGCACGCTTCAATCCTGATTTGGTTCTGCCTCGTATCGCGGGTCGTAACTCGTGTACGGAGGAGCACGCACGGCGAGTACTTTTACACCTAGGTAGCGGATACCTTTTGACGTCCTGTTGGACTTGCGCCGCTGACTCTGTTCTCCAGGCATATACCTCGCATCCCAAATCAGGGAGGTCATTCATCTGCTTACTCCAGGCGTATCCCTGTCTCGAAAATGCTACTTCAAACACTTCCTTCGTAAACGTGGACGACACGGGAGCAGTCTTCGGACCGCAACCGTGGGTTTGTGAGCCAATCTTCGGATTGCCACCTGGCCTCTGGCTGGGTAATGGCTCATGAACAAAGGCATCGTCCTAGAGCAAGTCTTTCTCAGTACCCGTGTCGCGCAAAGGCAGCTGTGCGAAAGCGTGGCGGCTGGAGCCCACTGTTGAATAGGGAGACGTGAGGCTCTCTGGCGTCCTTCTCTGTCGATCATTCGCTCTGCTTTCGGGTGGGGCGGGTAGCTGGCATAGGTGGGATTGGCGCTCGTTTTGGCCTCATACATACCAGGGTTCTTTTCCTGCTGCGGCTCCTCTTCCTCTTCTTCTTTCTATTGGCGCTCGAAGCCTGCAATCCGTTGGGGGGAAAGTTGCCTTCAGTTAAACGGCACAAACAACGGTTGCAGTTGTGCTTCTTGAGGTCTGTGCCTCGTGTCTCGCTCGCCTGAGATGACCGCCAAGCAGGAATCTGACCCCGCTGCCAGGTACGAACGACAGAGATAACGATTGCAACCCTCACTCAGCGTATACCTTCTCTTTCCGATTCTTTCCGCGTCTCGTGTACGGTTCGCCCCGACCCGCCCACTTCATCATGCAGATGCGCCATGCCCTCTTCGCCTTAGACTGTCCTTTTTGTCTCCAGGTTACCCCAAGGGATCAAGCGCCTTCCCAACCACGTCGATAGATACTTTGCATCTATTTTCCTACTTGTCACTCTCTCTACAGGGCTGCAGCGGGGTACATGCCTAGCCGTTGGCGAGTGGCGCCAAGGTCTAGACCTACTCAAATAGTTGAGCCGCATCTGTACATGATAATCGAACAACTCCTCGAAGTCACACTCACCTGTTCATCGGCTAACACACCTACCCGATTTCTGTTGCAGATTCTTTCACTGTCATTCGCTTGGCAGTCCTGCGGTGGCTCACTCTCACGAATGCCGATAGCCGAATACCGATGCCCGACCTCGCAGGGACAAGACTACCGACATATGTTGACAAGACGATAATTTGCTGCTTCTAGGGTATACGGACCGGAGAACCGCTTCCGCGTTAGAGCATTACCCCCAAGGGTAGCGCCCCGCTCGCTTAGCCCCACGCGGCATTTTGCTTCTTATGCTTGACAACTTTATAAGAACGTCAATCGGAGTTCAGCACGTCATTGCTTTCGGACTTCTTCGTGACCTGTCCTCTCCAGCGTCTCTTCATATACAAAGTTTTCAGAATTCCCTTCAATCAAACTGCTTCCACCTTTGATCCACCTATTCCAAACCTCTGGCTCTCTACAGCCAATACTAGTCTCTTGCTACGTCAATCCAGCAAGGCAAGCAATCCATCTCTCATAGGCTGCGCTTGTTACGAGAACGAACTTTTCAGCTTCATCACTTCGTGTATCCTGGGCTAAACTTGAGTAAGCATAGCCCTGTTGTGCCATGGCGGCCATGACGTTCTTGTATGACCAACATGTTGGCGCCCCTCCAGCTCTACTGGAGAGTACCAAAGGACGCTTCAACAACGCAGACATCCACAATGCTCCGATCAACGAATAACGGCGACCGATATGAACTCGCAAGTCCGACAGCGATGCCGAAGGCAGGAGGCTTTCTATGGAACCAGAAGATGATGATCCAGGTCACCTGCCGCGGCTATGCCACCTCTCAATTCATGCAACCCGAGCCCGCCAAGTACTCGCATGCCCCGAACCTCGAGATGAAGACCTTCATGCAGCCCGAGCAAAATTACTATGCTCACCATCCCGGCCGCTTCGTGTACGTCAAGGACGAGGAGACAGGCGAGCTCTTCTCCGCGCCGTATGAGCCGGTCCGCGCGAAAGTAGATCGTTTCGTGTTTTCCGTCGGCAAGAGCGATATCTCTTGGACTGTGGAGAACCTCGGAATACGAGTAGAGATGGCTTTCCACATCCCAACTCATGATGTTGCGGAGCTGTGGAGCATCAAGGTAACAAATCTTTCCGGTCGCGATCGGAAGATAAGTATCTACCCATACTTTCCTTTCGGCTACATGTCTTGGATGAACCAGGAGGGCGAGTGGAACTCGAATGTTGGTGGCGTCGTGGGTAGCAGCAAGACGCCCTACCAAAAGGCGGAGGACTATCCCAAGACCAAGCTCCTCAAGGACAAGACCTACTTCCTGTGTGAAGAAAAGCCTGTGGCATGGGAGGCAAAGCAAGAGGCGTTCGAGGGCGAAGGCGGCCTGCATGATCCGTCCTCTTTGAAGGAAGAGGAGTTGAGTAACAGCGATGCACGATACGAGACGCCTACTGCGGTCGTGCAATATCGTCTTGCCATGAAGGCGAGTGAAGAGAAGGAATACAGGTTTCTCTTTGGGCCGGCGCTGGATGATGAGGAGATTCTGTCCATGAAGAAGAAGTACTTGGGCAAGGACGCTTTCGCACAGACGGCGAAGGCCTACCAGGAGTACATTGAGAAAGGCAGTGGTTGCCTTAAGATAGAGACTCCAGACAAGGGCCTGGACAACTTCGTCAACAACTGGCTACCGCGTCAAATGTACTACCACGGCGACGTCAACCGTCTCACCACAGATCCGCAAACACGAAACTACATGCAGGACAATATGGGTATGAGCTTCATCAAGCCCAGCGTCGCCCGTAGTGCAATCGTCAAAGCAGTATCGCAGCAAGAGAAGAACGGATCGATGCCGGACGGCATTCTCCTCACCAAAGATGCAGTTCTCAAGTACATCAACCAAGTTCCGCACACCGATCACTGCGTCTGGCTCCCCATTGCCTTGGAAATCTACCTCTCCGAGACCGGCGACTACGCTCTCCTCGACGAAAAAGTCACTAGCATGCACGGCGACACATACACTGTCTTCGAGCGCTTCAGCCGCGCCATGAACTGGCTCATCTCCGAATCCTCGCGCGACCACCGCGGCCTCTCCTTCATCGCGCAGGGCGACTGGTGCGATCCCATGAACATGGTCGGACCAAAAGGCGTCGGCGTCTCCGGCTGGCTCACCGTCGCCACCGCCTACGCCCTCAACCTCTGGGCCGCCGTGTGCGAGCAAGCCGGCAAACCCGACATCGCATCCTCGTACCGCGAAAACGCCAAAGAAGTAAACCGCTGCGCCAACAAGCATCTCTGGGACGGCGACTGGTACGCGCGCGGCATCACCGACGACAACGTCTCCTTCGGCATCAAGCAAGACAAGGAAGGTCGCATTTGGCTCAACCCGCAAGCCTGGTCCATCCTCGGCGGCGCCGCGTCCAAAGACCAGATCGCCAAGATGCTTCCCCAGGTCGACGAGCAACTCGCCACGCCCTACGGCGTCCTCATGTTCGCCCCGCCCTACATGAAGATGCGCGAGGACGTCGGCCGCGTCACGCAAAAGTACCCCGGCCAGGGCGAGAACGGCTCCGTGTACAACCACGCCGGCGCCTTCTATGTCTGGGCCCTATACACCATCTCCGAGTCGGACCGCGCGTTCAAGATTCTCCGCCAAATGATCCCCGGCCCTTCGGAAGAAGACTACATCCAGCGCGGACAGCTGCCTGTGTATATCCCGAATTATTATCGCGGCGGCTGGAAAACGTATCCCAGGACTGCGGGGCGCTCGAGTCAGTTGTTTAATACGGGGACGGTGAGCTGGGCGTATAGGTGTCTTGTTGAGGGGCTTTGTGGGTTGAGGGGCGTCAAGGAGGGGTTGAGTGTGAGCCCGCAGATGCCGAGGGAGTGGGAGGGGATGAAAGTTACGAGGTTGTTTCGGGGAGCGACGTTTGAGGTTGTGGTTAAGAGGGGGAGTGGGGAGGGGGTTAAGGTTGTTGTGGATGGGAAGGAGTTGGGTGGTCATGTAATCGAGGGGGTTGAGGAGGGTAGGACGTATAAGGTTGAGGTTGAGGTGCCGAGGACGTAGGATTGGGACGCGGATTGGGATTAGAGACATGCAGAAGTTGGGCAAATTGTGCGATTATAAAAGTTGAATGTGATTTTTCTCTTCGAAGTCAGGTCTGGACGTAACGACGTTCCTCCAATTGAAGCATGTATCGAAGATGGCGCACGTTGGGATGCTCGTCAATTGGTTAATGGAGCTTCACTCGACCCAGCGTTTGTCTCTGCCACCTCGCTGAGACTCTTCCAATCTAGCCATCTTCCCCGCGATCTTGCCTGAACACCCTGGAATGAGGCCTCAAAAGGCTTGCCAAAAGCACCGGTGCAACCTAGTGTCGTGATGCCCGACTCTTATACGCATCCCACATGCTCAAGCCCAAAGTGAAGATTCCCACCCCCAGAGCTACCGCTTGGTCGAGATCAGCAAGAGAATAAGGCGTCCGCGGGAACAAGCCGTCTTTCATATCTCTCTCTTCGAACACACGGCCTTCAGGCCCACTTCGAAGCCAAATGCAGGAAAGTAACCATAGCACCGATGGAAACATCATAAGTACTACCAAAATGCCTCCTACGGCGTTCTTGCTTCGTCCAATTTGAGGGGAGAGTGAGCTCCATTGGAACGTGGTTGTTTCAAAGTGTTCGGTCTTCTTGTGTTCAAGCAAGAAGGTACGCACTGTGTACCCCACAAATAGATCCAGCCCCATAGCAAAGACGATGAGCAGTGCACTTATCATACAGAATCCGATCTCGAGATCTTCCCATTGCGGACACATGCTAAAGGGTGCAAGGCAGCGGACCACAGCGCACAAAAGATTTCCGCAGATCAACAGTGCCAATCTCTTCCTTTTCTTGTGATAGAAGGCTATCGTGGCGAAGAGGAACACGGTTTGTGAAAAGATTCGACATATGCTGTACGTTGCCTGCAGGGTCGCCTGCGCATACTCGTCGCTGGTTTCTGGTACCAGGTGTGGCGTTTTGACATATTGTATCATGAAGTGGATGCCTGCAATGCACGGAAGGGTGAGTACAGCGACAAAGTCCCCGGTGATGGTGTCGTTTCTGCGAAGCGGGACGTTGAGTGTCCAGGAGATGAGCACGGAGATGACGGTGAGAAGCCAGCAGGATACTGCGCCGGGGCCGTAGAGTGAGGAGATTTGCGGATCGTGAGTGGGATCGGAATTCATTATTGAAAGATTTCTAGACTCTCCAGAGGGGTTGCGAAGAAATTCGAAAGTGAAGCAGTGCAGGTCTGATGAAGTGTATGAGTGACAAGGCTGCAACGAATTTTGCAATTGGTGTGGAGCCACAGCCACCGCCACATGCAGATCGCGTTGCTAGCGCGTTCCTTCTGGATGCCTGCATGCGCGGCCCACTGGCAAGCTACCCGTCGCTCCTCCCTGATTTCCGTTCGCAGACGCCTGTACGAAGGTTGCGCTCGCAGTCGAAAGTCTCCACCCAGTTCCTGGAAGCCACTTGATCTTCGTTTGCTTCGCATACGCTCGAGGCAATCTTTTGTCTTTGGTGGACATGGACCTTCGGTTCGTGATCTTCTTTCTTACATCGTCTGGAAGGCCGTAGAGCAAGGTGGCAAGAGCGGAATTCTTCCATAGGCCAACATCATTGCAATCCACGGAGCTTCGGATAATAGTGGCTACCAAGAAGATAAACGTGAAGGCCAGCAAACTAAGTGGCAGGGAAAGCCAGCCCCATCGCACTATGACGATACTAACCAGGTCGAATGCTTGACCTTGCACTGCCTGGTGAGTGCCCTTTGCCGATCTTAAAATATTGGTGAAGTCCGAAGCCATGTTATCGAGATGGAACGAAATGTTGTCATAGAGAAATGGGTTGTGAATTCCGGCTCTGAGCTTAACCTTTGATGTTGCGTATAGTTGATATCGCAGTTCGGCTTCGTCATCAGTTGACCCAGTAGAGTTGAGGGTGTAAGTAGAGGGAAAGATCTCGTCGAAGATCTGGAGGGTAGTAGAATGCGTCAAATTGTCGACCAAGTATTCATATCCGCTGTTCCCGATGATGGTAATATTTTCGTCGTAGTTGAATTCTACGCCAAACAGTTTGCCATCAGCCACAATGTTGTGCGCTGTCCATGGGTTCGGCCCAAGAGTGTGGTTGTAAACGATTCCAGTTACGTTCTCGGTATAAACACCTGCTTCCAATGAAGAATGCAGAGTTTTGACGCACCAAGATATAATACACTCATGCGCAATAGGAGTGGCATTCTGTCGAACCTGTTGCACACTCTGGCCTGAGACAACCACGAAATGTGATATCGGGTTGCGAGTATTGTTCAGCTTCGCAGCATATCCAGCAAGTGGGTCTCTGGTCCAGAGGTCATACAGTGGTTGCGAACGAGAGAGAAGCAAATCTCCAGAGTAATTTGTGTGCAGGTCAGTGGTATATCCAGCCATTAGGATTGGGTCGTCCGCTTTTAAGAACCATCCACATACGGCGCCGTTTGGATAAATCCAGCCAGACACATTGTCCATGCGGACGGGGTTTGGGATCCAATCTAGGACAGCATCACGGCAACTGAACTCGAGATCGACACTCCGTGCGCATCTGTTGCACACGCCAAGGCTCTCGTATTGTTCCCATTTGCACACAGAGCTCGGGCAGGCTACTGGAACATCGGATCCAAATTTGTTTTTGCTGCCACCGGCACCCTCATCGTAGAAGTATTGGTACGCGGTTGCCATGATTACTTTTCCATTGTGTAAGAAAATATGTTCCATCGGGTGCTGCAATACACTTACAAGGATCCACTTCCGAAGCAAAGATACCATCGTAAAACACTTCCCCGGTTGCACCTGTCTTGTAGGTAATTGCGCGCGCGGTGGATCCATTCAATGGCTGAAGCTGCCATTCCTCTGGATAATTAACAGCCTGTTCAAAGAAAGGATCCATAGCAAGCACGCACAGCGTGAGAGCAGCTCCAAGCGCAGCTAGTGATCTTCCTCTCGTTCGTAATAGTAACCTGAAAGATCCCCAAGGTCCTCGGGACGCATTATCGAATAGCCTAGAACAGGACCGTAGGTTAGTTTTGAAACGTTCAAGACGTGTGTGAGGGTATTGCGCCTACTTACTCAAAGTCCCACACTTTCCTGCTCTCCCTGGGCTTGTCCTTGTTCGTCTCGAACCAGTTCCACTTCAACTGTCCAAGTGCTTCGGACACCGGGAGTAACAAGCCCGCTGAGGCGAATTTGACCAGAAGTGAGATACAGGTGTTCAACGTTATTCCAGATGGCCAACGCGGTATGGGGCGGTTCTGGTAAATATGGAGGATGATCATTATAGCGATCATGCAAAGTGCACTCACACACCAGCTGATGATTTCCAGCAGCCATCTCTTGAATACGTTCTCAGACGTGCTGAGCTTCCACAGTTTTTGTTCAACCTTTTCCACAATGTTTGACTTGCCGAACATGCCCCGAGAACTTTTCTCCTGGTTATCAATATCCTCCAACCTCTCTGCTTTCTCTGCTTTCTCTGCCTTGCCAGGCGTTATTGGACTGATACCTTGCGTGTAGGGGGATTTTGGAACGCCAAGACCAACGTAGCTCTGACGGCGGTTATCGAGACCTTTGTGGGGAACCTGGGGAGACATGGGCGAAAAAGCATTGTGTCGAAATCGCACCTGTTGTCCATTGTATGCCGGTCGGACAGCAGGTGTCGGACGATGTGGGTGTACGGGATTGTTCCGGTGATCCGCTGTCTGAACCGTGAGCAACGGAACTGCAGCTCGTCTTCCTGGCGTCACGGTGTTGTATGGGGGTGGTGCGGGCGACACCGATATGCAGTGAATCGCCTGATCCCTTGAGTTCGCTGAGCACTTTGGGCAAATGTGCTCAGGCAAATAGCTGGCATCTACCAACGGCGAATTATGGGTCGCGTTGGAATGTATGGGTGATCTCGTGTTGGCGAAGGACGGTACGGCAAACGTAGAGCTGGACATGGCTTCGCGGGGCACTCAGTCTCCCCATAGATCAAGCAGGATGCGCGGATTCTTGGCCTCGCAGGATGTGGTGGTGAAACAAATGATATTCGAGCGGAATTTCAAGGCCAATATGTTGGAGGGAGGCGTTGGTGAGAAGATGCTGCGGTCTGCAGTACAATTGTAGACAGTGACACAGGAACCATATGAGGTTTTAGCGCCAGCGGTGAGCTGCGCCGCATGACGGCAGACGCCCCCGCATCGTGATAGCGCAACAGCATCGATCCGATAAGCAGCAAGGTCTTTGATGCATGCGGCCGTTGCCGTGGTTGAAAAGGCGACGTGAAGAGGCTGCGGGCAGAAGGGTGTCTAAGCGCCAGGATGCCACCATATCCGGTTAGCTCCCGCAATACGCGCCGACAAGCAGTTTCAGGATATGGGGGATATTCGAGGCTACCAGTGAGAATACTGGTGGGCAAATCCAATAGCGCGTGCTGAAGGAGGCACAGTCATGTCACGAGGACCGCAGTGCGCTGAACAGCTGGTACCGATTTTGTTGCCACCCCGCGTGGGAGCTACGTCAGGTACTCGCTCTCCATCACACCACGCCTGGCCCACCCGCCTGATGCGCTCGGCGAGGGCCACCCAACGCCGCACACTGGGCACGGCAATCCAAACTCAATAGTGAGCAACGGCTCCGAGTAAACAATCGATACCGATGCCAGGAGATGGGTGCGCTTCCTGCCATCGTCTTGTATCTTTGGAAGTATATACCTTGCAGGACTCGCACCGAAACTTCCCAGCAATCAAGCGCACATCCTCGCTCACGCTCCATCGACAGACTCGACCATGTCACAGAGTAGACATGGAAAGGCCGTGGTGGTCGAAGTGCCTAGTTGTAGGACCACGCCGACCGAATCCTCAATCCGTCCCGCTCGAACCGGCTCGTCGCCCTCGTCCACATCGAACCATCGCACGGGACCGTCACATATAGCTCCCTGGACGGCGCGATTGCAAAAGACTTGCCAATCATTTCGCCAATCTGGACTGACGATATCAACCGGCTGAAGTTCTCTTTCCCCTTCGAAAACCTTCCTCCGAGTTACCCCCGATAAGCTATCTACATATACATAAAACCGAATACAGTGTTGTCTCGGACAACCGTACGCACAAGTGTGAGACTCTGCACGCTATTCCGTAAATGTCTCCAAAACGTAACCGGGCCAGCCTCAGTCGCAGTTGACCAAGCGCTCGATGTAACGTAGTCTCACTGGCTGCATCGCGATGTAGAGCCTCGTTGCTGTGGCTGTCCGACGACGCAGAACACCATCTGTCGGGAACCCTCCCCGCATCTGTGGCCTTCCTTGCGTATCCATATGGGCCTTTCACTACCGAGCAAAAGTGAAACACAATATGCGCACGAAGATCTTTTATGGAGCGAGCCCATGCTCGGTCACGTTCTTCGACGGTGCATTCCGTCTTAGCATGCACCAAACCAACTGACTCAACCACAATAGAATTTATCTGAACTCTCCTGACAGGTTCGACTTTGTTTGGGGTGCGACGGCGCGCAGGTGATACTACGGGAAACTCATAGGTCGAGGAGTGGAGCACACGAATGGTCACAAAGTGTGACTGTGGCAGGCTCACACTTGACGGCCTGGTTGTACCAGCGAAGTCGACCCCGTTGCACACCTTGGTCGATGGTCAGTAACTTTGATTCGCGCAAGGTGTACCTCGGGGGCAGCTACCCCTATAGCACTTGGGTTCGTTGATGCTAATCTTCATGGAAGCAGATGCGTAATAGAAGTACGCGCAATAGGGCCCGATGCGCTCTCTGAGAGCGGCCACCAGAAGACGGAAAACATCCTCCCGTAAAAGTTGTTTGGGGTCGAGTCAATAATCACTCGGACGGGGCACCTTACGTCTGTCGAGCCAACTATAGAGAATGTCACAACTGGAGTATTGCACGATTGAGTAATGTCTGGAGCATAGAAACAGTCTTTGAATTCATCGGCCAATATGTCATACTTGTACAGAGGTGTGTTTAGATTCCTACTTCGTCGAACCCTGATTGGTCCGGCGAGGACGAGGCTGATGTCTGCCCCTGGCACCGTATGCGCCAAGAATTTCTCAAATCAGCGATGATCGCTGGGATGTTGCGAGGGGTAGCGGAAGATCGTTACCGCACAGACCGCGTGTTTTCAGCTCTGGCTGCCGATTCCTTGATTCAGTCCGCCACCAAGGAGCAGTGTAAGATAGCTGCAGGGAGAGCGGCGACATTTATATTGCGGATTCAGGCGTTGGGCTTCCCAGGATCCACTTGTTCGCTTCTCGCTTCCCACATCAACCCTCCAGAAACCGCCATCGTGACCAGCACCACGTTGCAGAATGACCGGCGTGGTAAAGAGTAAGCGGTGCGGGAAGTGCCGGGCCAGGAAAGTCAAGGTAAGCCAATCTCATCCAAGTAATCACTGTGTAAGGCTGATTACGTACAGTGCGACGAGGTGAAACCTGTCTGCGGGCCTTGCGCCAAAGGAGGACGATCATGCGCAGAGCCAGTGAAATCAATTAAATTCCTCAAGCCAAAGATTAGTGCGAGTTCCACTTCGTCGACAGGGTCCAGCGACAGAGCATCAGCGTCCAAGACATACGGCAGCTTCATCAATGCGAACACTGTCGTCACGAAGGAGGGCCATTCGTTTGGAACGATGAGGCTCGCACGAAAATCGAACAGACGTGAAGCAGTATGGGGAGAGGCAGAGGCTTCGTTGTTTTTGCCTCGAGTACTCAGTCTCACCAAGCTCGAAAAGCTGCAGCTCGCCCTAGTTGAGACTTTCGGCTACACCAATCCAGGGTATGTCCACAGCGACTAGAAGTCTTTGTGGGATTACTGGCTAATCCCTCAACTTTCATTCAGACTACGGCTTTCGTCAATCTCAGGTTACATCAACCAGATACCACTCCATCTTGGGGAGTCAAAAGCCATGGACAGTGCTGTGGACTGTCTATTGCACTGCCATAGCCTGATCCGTCGCGGCCAAAACTTCTCGTCACATTATCCGGGAAGGGACACGACACAAGCCAACCTTTACTCAAAAGCATTAATAAGCTTACAACAAGTGAGTATTATTAGCGTCCTCTAGCAGAGTTAGCCTTGAAACTAATCTATGATGAGGCGCTCGAGAATGCTGACGAAAGCTTCTCAGACAATACTCTGTGCGCTGTTGCTCTCCTCGGGCTCACGGAATTCATGGGGGGTGGCAGTCCTAAAGATGGATTGTGGTAGGCTTCTTGAACCATATGTATGTGGCAATTCCTATGCTAATGAGCTGACCGCAGGCCTAATTATATTACACACGAAGGTGGTGCGGTGAGGCTCATTGAATTGAGAGGTCCTGAGCATCACCAGACCAAGTTTTCAAGGCTGTTGCTTGCTTCGATAAGGAGCACCAGCGTAAGAACTACAAATACATTTACATGAAAGATATGATGGAACTAACGTTGCAATGCAGATTTCGGATGCCATTCTCAAAGGCAAAGACTCATTCTTATCAGATCCAGCTTGGTCCAGCTTCCCGTTTGAAGATTGCTACACGATGTGGGACGGTTGGCGGATTAGTTTCGACTTCGAAACCCAAATGCTGAAGCTGCCGACACTGCTCCGACAGATGCAATCATTCAACAGATCTCGGGATCCAGAAGAAGGGAAAAGGATGCTGAAGCTCGCACTTGAGTTTAAAAGAGGACTTCATCCCGTCTCGGAGTACGTAGAGCAGATTCTTGCAGAGCGAACGAGGGTTACAGAGACTGTCTCTGCGTATCGAGATCCGCTTGTTCCCGTCGTCTTTCGGTACGAATCCCGGCCGTTGGCATCTCTCTGCACGAACTATTGGGCGTTCTCAATCATCGTCGACTGTCTGATCGCACGACTTCTCCCATTTGGTCATCCGACACCTGATGCAGAAGACATTCTTGTCAACCGATGCATCCAGTCGCGCGCACGGATACTCAAATCCTACGAGTACAGTGAGACCTTTTGGCCTTTTGGCTCGGGGTATGTGTCAGTTATACAGCGCTATATCTTCTCACTGACGTGCCACTGTACAGATTTATTACAGCCGCGTTGCAACTGGCCTATAAAGGAGCTACAGTCGAAGAAAAAGAATGGATTCTAAAAAAGCTGTGGAGACTTGGCCATTACTTGCCCAACCATGAGACTCTCTGGGGTTCGTACTTACGCTCTTGTGTCCCTCGAAGTGCACCGGTAACTGATCATCTTGCAGGTCCGGCGAGTCTAGAAGTCGTCACAAAGATCTTTTATGGCGAGCCGTTGGGAGCTATGATGGGGTCAAATGGCTCGCTCGACGTATCCGAAGCGACATACAAGAAGAGTATGGACGAGGTTACAGCACAGATGAAAGAATTGTAATTTCCGATTTGGTCGTCCCCCGAATAGAAGAGCTACTTTATCCAGCCTCGTATGGGTGAGAGAACACCATGGAATTGTTCCGGTCCCCAACGCCTAAAGAAATCCCTTCGTGAGGCAAGATTCATTCCCAAATACCGCGACGATCTCGCGTAATTATCTTACTTCATTCATAATCGGATTCCGAATCCTCCGAATACGAATCTTCCGGAAACGAACAGCACGAGCCACAAAACGGAAGACCTTCTTCGCTCAGCATCTCGTTTATCAGCACAGACGCAGAGGGGCGTTCTGCCGGTCGAGGCTCAAGCATCTGCGCAATCCAACCGAGCGCAATGTCATCGTGCGCGTAATTTTCGTGCCTTAACAACGCAAGATACTGAGTGAAGGCATGCCGATTTAATCGAACATACTCGTGCTGCGTCCCAGTCTTTTGAAAGTACTGCCTCATTGACATAATGGTGAGACCTTTGAGAATAACTGTCATCTCGAGAAAGACTAGGCCTAGGCTCCATATGTCTGATGCCGTGTTTCTCGGAAGTTGATCCGCGACTTCCGGAGCACAGTAGCGTTGCGTCATACCGTTTACCACGCTCGCGGTAGTGCTGCCCGTCGCGTCTGCATAATCTCGCGACAGGCCAAAGTCTGTGAAGAGAACCTTGCCTTGGTGTATGAGTACATTGCTGGGCTTGATGTCCTTGTGTCGAATACGCTCATCGTGCAGGTACTCCAGCGCATGCGCTAGGCAGCCGAAGAATGTGCGGATTTCGGGATGATGTGATGAATCAGCATCGAGGAGATATTTGGACAGATCCTTGTCAGCAATGGGGGTCATGATAAGACCTAATGCCTTCGAGTCTGTGTAACTGCCGACAAGCTGCACGATATGGCGATGGGATAGTCGTTTCAGGATCTGGATTTCCTTCACGAATTCCTTGATGCGCTTCGCATCCTGCTTTTGGAACATCGTTCTTCGCTGCACAACCTTGCGTGCGTATTCCTTCGCAGTGCTCCGGCTTATTACGTGGTCGACTTCAGCATAGCCACCGCGGCCCAGCAATCTCTTGCGCTCGAATGGATGAGGGTCATCATCTCGAAGCAGGCAGTGCGAGCCATCTGCACCCCTCTCTAGGTCCAAGCTCTGGGTAAGAACAAGGTCCTGAGCCTCCACGAATAGTCGACGATCGCGGCAAGGAATGCATCGTGGCAAGCGATTTTCGGTCACTGGAAGCATGAAATCGGCGAACCCCGACTCGAGTATTGGGTCGAGTAAGTGCTGCAAATCAAGCCGCCGAAGTATGATGTATGTTCGTGGTATCGGAGTAAATGCACTTTTCAATCGTCTCAAAAGTGCTGCTACTTCGAAAATCTCAGTATCGGAGATCATTCTTCTGTTTAGGGTGAGCCTTAACAGTTGAGCTTCTATGACCTCTGTAGCATCATCTGAGCTGATTGGAGTCTGTTGCGAGTGAGAACTAGGGGGTTCTCGTCTGTTCTGTCCACTGGAGGTTGTCGGTTGGGAGAGGTGAGACGAAGCGCGTGACTTCTCAAGTGTTGGAGAGACTTCTGCTTCCATCGATAATTCAGGGTCTGAATTGGCCACATCACTCGCCCCGAAGCTTTCATTATGTCCTAGTTCGGCTGATATTTCGCGAAGTTGCTCTTCCAACTCGGTGAAACTAGGACAAATCCCCTTTCGCTTTGCTCGACGTTCTTGTTTGTAAGCGTCCATGTCTATACGGAGGTTGTGACAAATCGTGGTCAGCGCTCCAAATTGCCCATTTAGAAGTAAAGCGTGGGCAAATATCACTTTGAAGTGATAGTTGTTTCGGATGTTGATGCCTATCTTGCTGCCGACAAGCTTGAGGTCTGTAACCTCGATCATATCTTTGGAGATCGACATAGCTTGGTCGCATTTGTTATTCTTCAGGAGAGTCGCTGCGTAATACAGACGCGCCCGGATCCCAAGGTCACTCGCTGGTTGTGTGCTGCAAACGAGCCGTTCTTGGATTTCCTCTGCGTCGACAGGCATATCCAGGTGGATTACCTTTCCAAGGTACATCTCCGCCCACTTTCCCAAATTCGATGTTTCGTCGTTCCTAGTCGACTTCTCAGTCACCTTGATCACGCCATTAAGAACCTCTATGGCTTCATCGAACGCCCTCATTGACTCCAAGGATCTTGCCAATTGTATTGCGATTCGGAGCGATTCGGGGTGACCGCGTACACCTCTAATGATATCCTTCTGCAGAATCTCTTCACATAGTTCTCTTGCATCTTTATATCTCCTACGACAGTGTAGTGCCCGAGCCTGCAGTGCCTTCACCCAGGAAACATGCTCTGAGGCTGGAAACGCGGATTTCAGCGAGCGGTGCCTCCCGAAGAATCCGAATGAATCCTTATTTTGATCCGCAATCCCCATAGCCTTCATCATATCTTCGGCCAAGCCATGTGCTATCTTGGCCACTTTAGCATGTTTGTTATTGGATATGAGGCTGCTGAGCCACTGCATTCGGCTATCAAGAGTGGCTATGTGGATGCCGCCGCGTTGATTAATTCGCCTCTGGACAACCATTTCGAATACTCGTTCCGCATCAACATATCTTTTCTCTGCGAGATATCGCTTTCCACGTTCGTAGTCTTCTCTGGCTATTTGCGATTTCGCCTCCTTGGGGACAACTGGTGGTCTGGAAGGGACTTTCACGAACGCATAGGTTTCGGAGTACGGGCCCGTACTCCCTTTGCCGGTCCTCATGTCGTGAAAATAATTACTGTCTTCCAGGCGACGAGGCCGTTTGGTCCTTCTGGTGGCCTCCTCGGCCTGAGTCCTTAATCTACAGCCGTGTACGATGGTCCTTGATCCGTGACGGGAAGTTGATGCTAATAAGGCCGAAGATCGTGGCGCGTGTAAGAGAAACAAGTGAAGGTTGTCGTCGCAGAAGAAGAGGGACAGAGAAAAGACTGGAGCCTGCCAACATCCGCTGCTGCGCGACTACCTGGGTGCACCCTAAGGCCCGATTTGGCAGCTCTTATCGGTGAGCTGCGCATGCGCGTCGTATTGCCTCCTCTCAAAGGCTAATGCTGATGGGACGTAGGCGGGACGTGGCACAAGAAGGCAACCAGGTTGTGCGGGGCAAGTCAGCCTGGTGATGCTTGCCTTACAATTCCGCGGCGCAAGAATCAAGTACTCACACAGTGGCCCTTACAATACAAGAGCGCAAACATGAGACCGCTCTGGACGCCACTCTGTACATACCCTGGCAAGGCTGAACTTTTCAGCCAGGCCCACCGACCCCGCGCCCTTTGATTCAGCCTCACGCATGCAAGTTACCCAAAACCGCCAACGCTAGACCTAGAAAAAGGTCGCAGCCTCCCCACTCATAATCCTCAAACCCATCGGGACCGTCCAGATCATACTCAATATCCTCCTTATCTGTCTCTTCCTATCCTTCTCACCCTCGCTACCTCACAAATCACTCTCATACTCCTCCATCAGCTCTTCCATGCTCATATCTTCCATCACTTTCATCGCACGATCCCGTACTGGGCGAGCGCCATATCCTCAGTGGTGATACCCGCGGGCAATTCCTACCCATTCCAGGCTTCCGGGGAGCGAGGCCGTGTCGCTTCTTCGCCTGCCTCAGAGCGGACGTCGCTGTAGCCGTCGATATTGGAGTACGAATCTTCATCGGATGCGCCATCACTCGCAGCTTCTGGCTGATCCGTGATGCTTGCTTGGGTGACGGGCACATCGGGTTCCGCTGGCCCTCAACCTCGATCTTCGCAGAGGCATCATTTGTCAATTCGATTTAACCATTTGTAGCCTATTCAAGACCCGGATTCCTTGTGGCTGCCTTGGCATTGGCTGGTATATCCTCCACAACGGCCGATCCCGCTCCACGTCAGTGTCGGTCTTGCCGTGAGACTTTGTATCCGGCTCTTCGACGACTGTTTCGTCTTCAGCCGTCTTTTTCTCGTCTGGTCGAAGTGGAACTCTAGCCACCACACCCTCACTCTTCTGTTGTTTATCACATGGGACTTCTCCATCCTCTTACTTGCTGACTTGGTGACTCCATCCGCTAGTTGCGCTCCTCCTACCGCATCACACCCTTATCTTCTTGAGGAACGACGTTTCGCTTTGCTTCATCCTCTTGACCTTCGCATCTCCTCTGTCTTCGACCGCATGAACAAGAAGGTCGTCATCCGTGCTCTTTGCGCTGCTTCGATGGCGCCACCACGGGGATCTAGCAAGTTTGTATATACGTTCAAGGCAATGGAAAGTCGTTAGGGATGTGCAAGAGTCAGAGACGAGAAAGAGGGGCAAAAAAGGAGGACGCTGGGGTGAGATGACGATGCGGCGTTAGCAGCCCCTGCCTCAGGCCGCCACGCCAGCCGAAGAGGGTAGTCTGAAAATGACGATAACTCCTCAAGACTTGCGCCGCTGCACAGGCGGTTGTGCAACATATCCTTCATTATATCGTAGCGACTGTTGGCAGCGAATTGTGCTTCTGCGGCACATTCCTGAAGCCTGATTACACACACCACAAACACCCATACGGCACCATCCCCTTCCGCCTCCCAGCCCACCAGCGCTCACTCCTCATCGGTTTCTACCGCACAGCCCTCTGCATCCCAATCTATATTCTCCAATTCATCCCTGATGCTCCTCTTCCTGTCCGCTTCAGTCTCGCTATCTTCTGGATCGCTCGCATACTCGGCCAACCAATCCGGGCTTTCACCTCCCCCGCCCCCTGGCGCGGTAGAATCAGAAGACGGCGAGGGAAACTCGGATTCAGATTCAAAATCGGATGTAGAGGGAGGCACCCTGTCGTGCCAGGTAGCCAAGTACGCCTCGACATCCTCCCACTTGTCTTCGGGCGGCTCGCAATCATCGAGCTTTGCCCAGGTCGAGTCTTCGATGGGATAGGGCCTGCCGATCTTGAACTTGATGCAATCGTGGTTTATCTTATCTATTCTTAACGAATACCGTCTGTCCTTTATGAA
>JAFHBV010001112.1:0-46082 GCA_019022785.1 Pseudomonodictys pantanalensis
GCCCTGGCCCGTGCTGCCCATGTCGCTGCCGAAGGATAGAGAAAGGTGTCCCTCTTTCACCACTCCCCGCCAGAAGCGACATGTCTGCGCTTACGCCTCGTTTCCCGAATCGCATCCCCCGTGTCGCCATTTCTTTCCTCCGATAGTCTCATGTCTCCTGACAGAGGCGTCCATGGGCATGCACTCGTCTGGAAGGCCTCTGGGGCGACTTGCGCCGGCGCACGGGGGAGCCACCTTTCCGCTCACATGTCTTTTCTTGCTGTGGATCTGTACTTGGGCGACTGCCGTGCATGGCATGACAGATGAGGCCATTGCCAACCTCCGGTGCGTCTCTCCAAGCCTCCATTGCGACATGCGCTGAATAGACCAGTCAAGAAACCCGCGACATCTTCTACCATGGCTACGACAATTACATGACGCATGCCTTCCCCGAAGACGAATTACGCCCCCTCACCTGCGGCCCCTTGACCCGAGACCGCCAGAATCCCGCGCACATCGAGGTCAACGACGTCTTGGGCAACTATTCCTTGACCCTGATTGACAGCTTGTCGACCCTCGCCATCTTGGCTTCGTCGCCAGAACCCACCAAGGAAGGTCGGAACAAGGCGCTTCACGATTTCCAAGACGGCATCAAGCTGCTGGTTGAACACTATGGAGATGGGACTACAGGGCCAGCCGGACGGGGCACACGAGCGCGTGGGTTCGATCTGGATAGCAAAGTCCAGGTTTTTGAGACTGTAATACGAGGAGTCGGCGGCTTGCTCAGCGCGCATTTGTTTGCCGTTGGAGAGCTACCGATTCGAGGGTATGCTGCCAAGGTGATTATAAGGAAGGGCAAGGAGGGCATCTTCTGGGATAACGGAATCGTATACGACGGCCAATTGCTGCGCCTGGCCCAAGACCTCGCCGAGAGGTTGATGCCGGCATTCCACACTCCGACCGGTCTCCCGTACCCGCGCGTGAACTTGCGACACGGCGTGCCCTTTTATGCCAATTCGCCGTATAACACCGACGCCGAGCATGGTCAGTGCAACAAGGATCCAAATGAGAAAGGAACGGAAATCACCGAGACTTGCAGCGCTGGAGCTGGCAGTCTAGTCTTGGAGTTCTCAACCCTTAGCCGATTGACGGGAGAACCCAAGTTCGAAAGAGCAGCAAAGGACGCCTTTTGGGCTGTGTGGCATCGCAGGAGCAGCATTGGTCTGATTGGAGCCGGTATCGATGCGGAAACAGGACAATGGGTCTCGCCTTATACAGGGATTGGAGCTGGCATAGACAGCTTCTTTGAGTATTCGCTGAAGTCGCATATTTTGCTCTCCGGATTGACGTACGACGATGAAAGCGCAGATGTCGATTCTCCCGATGCCTTTTTGCGCGCATGGCAAGATGCCCACGAGGGCATCAAGCGGCACATTTACCGCGGAATCCAACACCAACACCCCCACTATCTCCAGGTCGATCTCTATACGGGTGCCATGAGGGCTTTCTGGGTCGACAGCCTGAGCGCCTACTACCAGGGCCTACTCGCCTTGGCTGGCGAGCTCGACGAAGCCATAGAGACCCATCTGCTCTATACAGCTCTGTGGACTCGCTACTCCGCGATGCCTGAAAGATGGTCCACGGCAACGGGCAATATTGAAAGTGGGCTACGCTGGTGGGGAGGCCGACCCGAGTTCATCGAGTCGACGTGGTATCTTTACCGCGCCACGAATGACCCTTGGTACCTCCATGTTGGGGAAATGGCGCTTCGAGATATCAAGAGACGTTGCTGGACCAAGTGCGGATGGGCCGGGCTTCACGATGTGCGCAGCGGCGAATTGAGCGACCGAATGGAAAGTTTCTTCTTGGGCGAAACTGCAAAGTACTTATTCCTCTTATTCGACCCATCCCATCCGCTCAACACCTTGGATGCACCAATCGTCTTCACTACAGAGGGCCATCCGTTGGTCATCCCGAAGCACTTCAGGCCATCCAGCTTTACGCGAACTAATAAACCTACGCCCGAATGGCAGCCCACCCCAGGCACATGTCCGCCTCCTCCAGAGCCGGTACCTCTTAGCGTTTCTGCTACCGCCGCGAGAGATGACATCTTCCACGCAGCGAGCCTGGCTCGACTGCATCTCATGCCTACCATAGAGACACTCGACTCACCACTTGTCGAATTCAATGCCGATCATCCCAGCATCTCCTTGTCAGACATTCGATCGCCGTCTAATTACACCTACTATCCTTGGACTCTTCCGCCCGAGCTCATACCCCCAATGGCTGTTAGTTCAAAAATGGCCGTGCGCACCACCTTTGATCTCTCGTTCCCCAATCTGCCGAACACGCTGCAAATGGGGACCCTCCAGCGGGTGAATGAGGGTATCTTGGTCAACTCCATGAGCGGTCTCCGATTTGGCATGGTTAAGGAGCCCGATCTCCCACCCCGCGAAAAGCAACTCAACATTGATGATCAATTCCGTATATACGCAATTTCCAATGTTCAACTTGGACGCGACGAAAAGGTGTACATGTCACGCTCCACCATCGAGAACTTCAACCCGCTTGACCCGTTCTTTACACGCACCCGGGATTCACATACGCTAGACCTAGTTATTGATGTACCGCCGGCTCCCGCAGTTTCAAATAGTGCTTTGTTGGACATGCTTGATGACGGCAGCGGCAGCATCGGCAACCTCTCGGACACGGAAATCGTAGAATTGGAGGTAGATGGGGAGGTATTGAGCGGCGACACTTCGTACCTTTCGTCACTACTTTCATCTCTTCAATCTCTACTGGCAGCATCGCCATCGTCTACGCCATCATCCACTTCCGCCCCGACCAACTCCAAGGATCATCAGCCGCAACGCCTTACCATTGGCGGCGCTCTCCCCATAGGACCGGGCTCTGCCCCACTTCCTGACTTGCCTGACCCAGATCTGACCTTTAGCGGTACCAACCCACTCTTGTGGTCCCGCGTGTACATTCACCCCAATACCCTCTGCGACGAGCGCCTCCCACTCGATATTCCGCGAAATCACCAAGTTATCGTCATTCCCCGGGGTGGCTGCTCATTCTCCGCCAAGCTGCGCAATATCCCCGCCTATCCGCCGAAAGGCGATTCATTGCAATTGGTCGTGGTTGTCAGCTACCCCGAGCACGAGGAGCCGCAATACGCATTCTCCAACAATGCCAATGAGGAACATCGGAACGAACAAGACGACAAGCAATCGCGTTCGACGATGTCGTCTAAGAAGGCCCAGCAACAGCAACAGCCACAACACTCAGACGTACCTCTTGTGCAACCTCTTCTCGACGAAGCGCAGTTCACCCCCACTGGCCTACCGCGTCCGCATCCCATTCCGCTGATTATGGTAAGCGGTGGTGATGAGACAATGGCACTTTTAAAAAGAGCGAATGGGATTGGAGTGCGAAGACGATATTTCTTCCTCAGCCAGGGCGTGAGGATATCGAATCTCATTGTTCTGTAAGATATGGCCTTGTACGTGGGGTCGAATTGACGCATATAGATAGAGCCTGGCATGGGAACACGTCTTAGTTAGGTTTGCATAGTTGTTTTCACAGGTGTATTGAATCTCAAGACAGCTACCTCAGCTGTCGTGTCTCATCGTAGTCGCCCAAGTAGTATTGGTGCAACGCTAATGATGTCGCAGAGTTTATCCATTTACACCAGAGCTCAATACTTAGATTGCTAGTTTTAATCCTTCACAACGGTCTGCAAACTTTCACCTTCACGGTCGTTTCTCGGCAGGTTATTTCGTTCCATCATCTGCGGACGTCTCAACGAGGATCGACTTGGATGAACAATATTCGAGTTCACGGTGCCGTAGTGGGATCAATGTCTCTACTGCTAGTAGGGTGCTTCGATTGAACAGCCGGGATAAATGACCGGTAAGCATTCCTGTTTGCCTTTTCATTGACAGCTATCAAGTCTTGCCTTATGTCCGGCTTGTGAGTGCTAATCTAGATATGTAGATGCAACGATCGCGTTCATACCTACACCTCGGCTACGCCCGTTCCGCCAGGGGTGCCCACTGGCAGCGTCATCCTAGCCAAGCTATATTCATGAGCTCCACGCCACTGTTGCCTTGTCTCTGCCTCTTTCTCGACATCGTCCTGAGTCGCAGGGTCCTCCGAGGAAAGCGAGGGCTCTCTGGCGGACTCCAACCCCCTGGTCCGTCTTCCCAAAGTTTCCACTTTCCCATCCAGCTCCGCCGCAAGGAAGATTGCCAATACTAGCACCTCCGGTCCAAACTCGAAGCAATAGAGGGAGGCTTTCGAGTAATACCAAGGGGCGTCGAAGAGGAGAGATGGATGCTGCAGCACAACACCGGCCTTGAACGCCGCCATAAGGATTCCCACGAGGGAAGTGATGGTGCAAATCATTGCTACCTTGTATACCATTCGTCGCACTTCCGCATGCATTTCCAAAAGCCGACCTCGACCCTTCCAACCCGCCACAATGAGCAACCCGATCGGAACAACCGCCAGAAAGACAAAGTATGTTGCCGCTGCTCGCTGGAAGTCGCGACAGATTGTTCTCGTATGCTCTTTTAGCGTATACACCGATACCACTGTCGATGCAATCACCATGCATAGCCCAGTAATCGTCAACGTTGACATTGTCACCAGGAGTGGCCTCAGCCAAGCATTCGTCTTGACCACCGCCCGAAAGACTGCGGCAGCAAGGAGCAAATTGACAACGTATACCAGCAACACGCCCGCCAGCAGAAGGATCTGGGAGGCGACTGCAATCCGGACGTTGGTCACTCTGAAGGCCCATACGATGCGCATGACGCAAGCGCTAACTCTTTCACCGCAGACGAGGAAGAGGATGGCTGAGATGCCCCATGTTTGTTGAGAGCGGAAGCGGCGGTGGATGAGATGTAGGCTGTACAGCGAGGTCGCACTGTAGTAGAAGAGTAGGATGGATAGGACGGGAACGTCAGGGAGCAGTGTCGGTAATCCTCCCAGTTGCGCATATGGCAGTGCGTATGGTGGCTGCGTGTTTGATTAGCTTCATGCTACTACAGTAGCTTTCATGTTCTTCATGGGAAATTCACTTACTCCGCTAGGTGCGAAAAGGGCTGCCATTCTGGAATCGCGAACTGCGCTTGGGATCAGGACGGCGCCGCCAGCTTTTTCTGCGGGTGCTATTATATGACTTAACGGAGACCACAAACAGACCTGCCAGATCGACACACAAACCGATTCCCGTAAGTGCCTACAGATTGACCGAGGTGTCTGATCAGATGTGGAAAAGCGCAATATCTCTCCATGAACATCATCATCTGATATCGACAAACGGCGTATCCCGGGCGCCCACCTTGAGTCGCATCACCTTGCGCAGTCGTGTCCTCATTCGCAACTCCGAATCTGTACCACACACTTTATTTCTTCGCACCAGCGTCGCAATGTGATTTCGCGATTTTGCTGCAGCCACATCAGCCATGCGACTTAGCTTCATTGCCGCCGACCAAAAGAAGAAAGATCAGCGACCACGTCGAGACGAGGCGTGAAAGATCGCTGAGCTAGCGCTCGGTTCGTACCGGGCGGAAGCTCCTAGTGGGTCGTTAATGGGGATCTTCCCAAGGTTTATAAGGCCGAAAAGGTGCGAGTAAGTCGAAGGTCCGCATTTGACCTTATGTGAGTTGAATATTATTGTCCGGGCATCACTGGGAGCCACATCAATCTCCGCACGACTTCGTCCAAGTGAATATGCGCATGCTTTGTTCTACACTCGCTACTTTATACGCAGGTCAGCTAATACGAACCTCTAATCGTCCGGGCTCAATTATACCATACTTCATTGGTGTATGATGGAAACATACAAGCACGGACGGACACAGGCGTGGCTTGCTGGAGCATATTCACGGCATGTGGGCAAGTGCTCGCCGCGCTTGAAGGTCTCCGACGCTGACGACTAGCAACTTTCGCCGTGGGTCGTGCCTTGGGCATCTCGCGGTACCGTCCCGACCATATCGGGATATCAAAAATTCCAATGGAACCGAGCACGGCATGATCATCAAGCCGGCTTATTGGTTGACCTTCAATCACTAGGTATAGCACATATACGAGAAGATGGAGGCAACGGCAGCTGAAAATCTTCATCTAAAGTCATATTCGGGCATAAGCTGGCCATTCGGCAAAAAGAGCACATGCTGGATACAGATCTCAATGAAATTTCACACCTATATGCGATAGACCTGCTAACGGCATCCTGTCCAACGACCATTTGATTGAACGTGTCACTCCTAGGTCAACAAACAGAACAACAGCCCGAGCTTGAGCCATCCTTGGGAACGAAGTCCCTGTAGCTGGCCCAGGCATCAACCGAAAAGTGAGAGCTACGGAACGACAAACATGGCCACATTTACGACGCTGTTGTTTGCAGCCAGCGTGTACTACGTTCTCCACCTACTGTTCATCCGACAGTTGCTGAGTTCTTACAAGACCTTGCCAACTGCCACTCAACGCTTCGTCCTCTCCCGTCTGTTCCGCGAGCCAACAACATTCGAGCTGGAACAATGGATGAAAGAGACCCCGAACGATGGCTTGATCCGGTACTTCGGTTTTCTCAACCAGGAGAGATTGCTCATGACGGATTCGGAGGTGCTGAAGCAAGTCATGCAGAGAGAGGCGTATAAGTACGACAAGCTGCCGTGGCTCGCAGCCGTGCAGAATCCTGCGGGTGTCAGTGGACTGGTGTCATCCAAGGGAAATCTCCACAAGGTAAGTGGGAAAGATGAACAGTTGAGAGTACGTAACTGACTTGCGCAGGTCCATCGCCGACACACGATCGCAGCATTCAACAGTAATACTTGCCGCACTCTTTATCCACAGATATGGCGCGCCGTACTTGGGACCTGCGATGCTCTGCGAGACCTAACAGCGACCGATCGGACGACTAAAGTCAATCCTTTCTTTCACACCGTGGCTCTACACACTGCGTTACAGGTTGCCTTCAGTCTCAATATCGACGCGCTTCGAGACTCAGGATCGTCATTGGTGAAAAGCTATCTGCGCCCGTTCGCAGCTAGCAAGCGATCCCCTCTGTACATGAAGCTCTTACAGGTCTGCCCGGTTCCACTGCACCACGCTGCCGTGATGATCATCAGTAAGGGTCTCCGGATCAATGTCTCTGAGATGCGATCGCTAGTCAAGGAGACACTGGACGCAAGACTGGAAGTCATACAGAGGGAGAAGCTGGAGACGGTCTCGTTGAGCGGCGAGGCAAAGCATGTCGATATCCTGGACGCGTTGCTTCAGAGGGGACACGGACATCTCTCAAAGCGGGCCTTGCTAAGGCACTCGATGACCACCATGGCCGCCTCACTGGAAATGGTTTCGAATCAACTCTCATGGGCAATCTATGCCTTGTCGCATCCGAGAAACCTGGCGGTCCAGGAGCGGCTTAGACAGGAGGTTCACCAGCGCTTTCCCAGTCGACCACAATCCTTGGCTTGGGAAGATGTCGCCGCATTTCCATATTTGCTTGGGGTCTTGAATGAGGTGCTGCGACTGTATCCCAACGTCTCGCACCGCGGTCGCGTCTGCAACACTCCCACAACGCTCCTGGGCCATGCGATTCGCAAGGGCACCATCTTGACCTGGCCAGTGTACGCAATCAATCGCAGCTCGGATCACTGGGGTTCGGACGCGGACGCATTGCGCCCAGAACGCTGGATCACTGAGGACAAGAACAGTACGAACTCACCGCGACGCGACGCGTTCGCGTTCATGACTTTCGGGCAAGGCCCCAGGAAGTGCCCTGGTGAGCATTATACGCGCGCAGTACTGGCTTGTATGCTTGTGGGGCTAATTGGCGAGTTTCATTTCAGCAGGAGGGAGGGCAGGCCTGATGTGATTGATGATGACGGCGGGAAACGCGTGGGATTCGGGATCGTAATGAAAGCTGAGATCTGGGTCGATGTAGCGGCGGTATCAGGGTGGTAGTTAGGTGCATATGAATTTGGTGCGGTTTTCTATGTCTAATAGATTAGCTAGGTTTTTTTACTCGCTAGAATATGTACTTCTGTCTATTAATTTACTATATACCTTGGGAGAAACTGAGGCGAAAGTTTTACACTTATGTGGGAACATGACGTAATCGGGACCACTGCCGCCTGTTACGGCATCCCTCGCGCGCGGCACTACTTGTAACGCTAAGCCTTTTTAGCGGCCCGTGCGCAAAGGTCCCAGGTTTACATCCTCAGCTGAGATCTTCCTTCGAGTTCGGTGCTAGACACTCTATCATGACCAACATCTCTATATGACTTGCTATTCCAGATTTCGTAACCATCTTATGAAAGACCACGACCGCGCCCAGTGTGCCTCCTCGAGTCAACCTCAAAGCGATGCCGAAAGACCTCCGAGTTGATCAAGCGAAGGCTCTTGTTTGCGATCGATGCTGGGAAAGCTTATTCGACACCGAAGACTTTGAGAAGTTAGGCCGTCGTGAAAGTACACACGCTGTGTACACTACAGTAGTGGGCGATATTGCGGCCTCAGCGAAGCAAGGGTGCTCGTGGTGCCTTCTGCTTGCTGAATTGATACCCTTTCGCTCAAACGGCATCCAAGGGCCATTCTCACCGAGCACGGCCTGTAAAGTGACCTTATCGGCGAAGAAAAATGATACGAGCACGCCAAAGGGGAATAACCTCTTCCAGCTGAGCATACAAGCCACGGCAAGTATCTCATGGCAACTTAATGCCTTTGCAGATGGCGATGATATCTCGGGAGCCTTCGTGACGGCGCGGCGGCTGCGAACAGACGTATCTCCGGATGTCACGAAAGAGCAGATTTTGAGCTGGCTGAGACAATGCGCTGGTCATGATGAGTGCCCCCAGCAGACCGATCTGGAGCTTCCAACACGATTGATCGATGTCACTGTGCCCAGACTAGTTTCGACCGCCGGGAAAGTTGGGAAGTACGCCGCGCTCTCATATTGTTGGGGCTCCACTACGCAGATGGTGCTGAATAGGAAAAACTTGAGGGAATACTGCCACCACCTCAATATGGAATCATTGCCGCGGTCTATCAAAGACGCTGTACTAGTAGCGAGATCCTTATCGCTGAAGTATTTGTGGGTAAGCTGCTGATTCGCACGTCACAGACGTTTGAAGAATGTGCTGACATAAGCACAAGGTCGATGCTCTGTGTATACTCCAAGACTCTGAAACTGACAAGGCCCACGAAATCGCATCCATGGCTCGTATATACGGGAACTCATACATCACAATTGTTGCATCCAGTGCAGCGAGCAATGCGGAAGGGTTTCTGCAACCCCGAAATTCAATGGACGCTGGCCACCGTATCCCATTTCGCACATCTCCGGGCGTATTTGGTAGCATAACACTCCGACAATCCCCTGTACCGAAAAAGGATCCCATTCATACACGCGCCTGGACGCTTCAGGAACAGCTTCTCCCCAAGCGCCTACTCATCTATGCATCGCATACACTTCAGTGGCGCTGCGCGGCAGGAACCATGAATCTAGGGCAGTCACTGCATGTCGAGCATGACTTCGCACCCATCGCGATCAGCAGCATTAGTCAGGATCCCGAAGCCGCGCTGCTGCAGTGGCTGTCACTCGTGGAAGACTACTCCGCTCGCGATGCATCACTGCACGGGGACAAGCTACCCGCCGTTGCGGCATTAGCGAAAGCCTTTTCCACCGTGCTAGGTCCCGGGTATCATGCAGGTCTGTGGGAGCACGCCTTTACGCGGCAACTGCAGTGGAAGCGTGTGCCTCTATCGCGTGTTAGACCTGTTCGAGCACCTTATAGAGCGCCATCGTGGTCATGGGCGTCGACCGATGGAAGGATCCAATTTGATAGCTGGACCTTTCGCGGGATGCGAGATTGCTGCACTCTGGTCTCAGCAGATACAACTCCCAAGGACCCAGAGAACCCGCATGGACAAATAACAGGAGCCTCCATTACGGTCCGCGCGAAACTTCGACTCGTATACATCACGTCAGAAGTTGCGGCTCTTCCTGGTGGCTCCATGACACTCAACACCTATCACACGTATCCTGTTCCCCAGCAACGACACCCTGCGAGTCCCCTGAGTAGCTTCTTTGGAACCTTCTTCAGCGGCTCTTTGGGTCGACCATCCACCGCGCAATCTTCTGTGTCTGAAGACTCTCACACCATCCCAGTGAAGCCCAAGTTCGATAGCTGGAAGGTCAGGAACCCAGGTCTGGTATATTGCATGCCCGTGGGTGTACACAGCCTCAACATGAGTAACCTGAGGGAGTATGAGAGGTATGGGAAAGAGAGAATCGAGAATTTGCCTGTCTGCTTCGGCATTCTACTCGTGCCTGCAGGACCAGAGGGATTTCGAAGGGTGGGCCATTTCCATGATTTATTCGAGGGCGAATTCGATAAAGTATTCGAAGAGTGTATTACAATCTTTTAATGCTAATCTAATAGTTTTACTTTAAGGCGCTATGTAAGATAACTTAATAAGTTCTTATTACTTATTTTATAGTACTTTTTAGTTAGATTAGTCCTTTCTGATTATAAAAAACTCTCAACTAGTATATAATATATAAGGTCGTATCTTCCCTACTCTTCATAAACTTCGCTAAAAGTTTAACTCTTACTCTCTATAGGTCTAAGCGCTGGAACCCCTTATAGTAAGATAATAAGATATATAGATACTGTAGAGATATAACTCTACTTATACACAGAGTGTATATAATAAAGAGCTAAGCGTGTAACGAGTACTCATATACTATGATGCCCGTACCGGTACTAAAGTGACTGTGGTGCCCTAACCTTCATTTGATGTAGGACCCAAGCTTCCATTCTCTTCATATCAGACAAACAAGCCTGAATGCCGTCCCTGCACTCGCGGTCCCAAAGCGCCTGGCTAGTAGGCACCATTACCATCAACGAAGCGCGGATATAATTCAGATACGTGTGCAACCCTTGCAACGTCCCCAGGGCCTCATAACTGCCCGATGGTTCGTCGCCGTGTGGAAACAGCGCGTCAGCAAGTACGTGCACCCGACGTTGTCCTTAGCTTCTGTCTTCGTGGTACTGTTCCGCTATTGGGGGCAGGCGATCGCGCATACGGGCGGCAATAGAACGCATAATGCGGAGACCGGCTTGAATTTCACAGTCGTGGACGAGCTGGGGAACCAACTGCGTGTATATGTCGACAAGGCGATTGATGGCAGCTACGAGCTCGCCCAACCAGCGCTCCAGTTGGCGCTGGCGCGGCAGTTCCTTGTCGAGCTCCGCATGGCATTTATGAGACGCGCGCTCTTCTGCCGACGTCTGTTTTTCCTTGGCATGAATTAAGACTTCGCCTAGAGGAGCAGGAGGCACTTTGCTGATTTTGATAGCACCGGCTTTGAAGTGAGGCTGCTTCGAGACGGGATCCCATGTATCTGCTTTAGTGAGTAAAATCTTCGCGCAACGCAGAATGTAAACGCTCACCCAGGGTCAGTTCATTAGCCTGACGCGCTTTCCCCCAATGGCATCAAAATGTCCGAAGTGGAATGGAATAAACGTCTGCCCTTTCTCGATATCATTCACCATCACCTGCAATTGTACTTGTCCTCGCCTTGACTGTACAAGCACCTCATCGCCATCCTTGACTCCCACAGACGCGGCATCCTCCTCCGAAATGACGATTTCGGGCTCAGGGCAGGCTTTTTGCAGTCGCGTGCGGCCGGTCCTCGTGCGAGTATGGAAATGATAGACTCGTCGTCCAGTCGACAGTCTGAACGGATACTCTTCGTCGGGCTCTTCCATTGGCGGAGCATAGTGGCAAGCCTTCAGAATGGCTTTTCCATTCGGATTCATAGCGCTGTAGTCGTCTCTCGAATACGGTGTGCCAGTCTCTAAATCATGCCCGAAGCTCTCGCAATACTCGATGTCGGTAAAGAACTGGCCATCGGTGAAGAGGCGCTCTTTTCCGTACGGGTTATCTTCGTTACACGGCCATTGTATGCCCGAGCCGCCAGTCAGCTTCTCATACGTCATGGCACTATAGTCGCAAGGACGGCCTTTCGATAACCTCTTCCATGCATTGAAAACCTCCTCTGGCTGCGTCCAAGGAAGCAAGTCGTTACCATCCTTGTCTTTGAAGCCCATGCGCTTGGCGTACATGAGGAATATATCGAGATCAGACTTCGCCTCTCCTGGTGGGTCCACTGCCTTATGCAAAAGGTGCACAGTGCGATCGACGTTTGTGAAACAGCCCGTCTTTTCGCCCCACTGCGCCGCTGGCAAAACGACGTCCGCAATGGCCGTCGTTTCCGTCTTGTAGATATCCTGGACAACGAGGAATAGGTCGTCTTTCGTCAGCAGGTCCCGCACCCTGCTGATATTGGGTAAGCTGACGAGAGGATTTGTATCAGAGACCCAGAGCATCTCGATTGTGCCCTTGGCGATGTAATTGAGGATGTTTTGGATATGTGTTGGCTCACTCCAGTGAGGACACTTAATGAAGTCAATATTCCAGATATCTGCCAACTCCTGCATATGGACTGGGTTGAGGTGATTGCGGAATCCGGGAAACTCCCCGTTGCAGCCTGCTTCGCGGTTATTCTGCGCCGTCGGCTGGCCGTTCATTTGTAGGATGCCGCTCCCGGCCTTGCCAATGAGGCCGCGGAGAAGGTTGATATTATTGATCTGACACGCACTGGCTGTAGCCTGGTTGGACTGATATACCCCTTGGAGGGCTGTCGAAAGCAAGCTCCTTGTTGTCCCGATGATCTTTGATGCCTCTTCGAGCTGCTCAGTTGGTACCCCAGTAATGGTCTCAACAACATTGGGTGAGAATTCTGCTACCGTCTTTGCGAGCTCGTCCAGTCCAATCACGTGTTCCGCAACGTATTTCTCGTCTATCCACCCATTTTCGAACATTAAATATTCAATGCCATTCAGCAACGCAAGATTGGTGCCGATTTTCGGGGCCAGATGTACCGTTGCGTGTTTCGCGGTCTCTGATTGCCGAGGACCGATGACAACCAACTTCGGAGGCTCCGGTCCTTCCAGTCGATCTAAAATACGTGACCACAGAACGGTCTGTGTTGCAGCCATATTGTGTCCAACCATAAAGATGCAGTCGGTGTAGTCGATATCAGTGTATGAGCCGGGTTGCCCATCGGATCCAAACGACTCGCGCATCGATGCAGCTGCAGTAGCCGTGCATAGACGAGTATTGCCATCCCTATAGACGTATAAGTCTCAGAGTAAGTTCGAAAATGGCACGATTACGTACATATGGAGCGTATGTAAGCCCCCTTTGCCTATCAAAGCCAGAGCGTAGTACTCTTCAAGGAAGAACTGCCCGGTAGTATAGAAAGCGATGCCATGCCTGGTAAGTCTCTCGATGATTTCTTTTGACTTCCGGACAATCAGATCCATTGCTTCGTCCCATGACGCTTGTTCAAGGCGACCATTACGCCGAATCAAGGGATGCGTAAGACGGTCTTCATGATACATGGCCTTCCAACTGGCGCAACTGTTATTCACGCTGCAATTATCGTTTCCGCCAACTAATTCACTAACCTAGGAAGGCTCTTTGGACCGAGGCGCCCTTTATTTACCCTGTCGGTAGCTCGCCCCCGCACACCTACTACCTTGCCGTTCTTAACTCCAGTGTCGACACCGCATCCATTGCTGCATAAGACACAAGCAATTTGGACCCAGTCTTTGGGTTCTTCGTCTTTTGCTTCGTCCACGCGCATTGGCCATTCGTGCTTATAAGGGGTTCGCTTTCCCCAGATGTCTTCGATCGAGTCGCGCGATTGTGACGCGGGAGCGTCGCATAGCTTCATGGTTAGTCAGGTTCAATGAGTGTTTACTATAGCCCTTTAGGGGGTGAAGCATCGGATTTAATAGTTGAATATTTTGATTTTGGTCACAAGATGCGTCATTTCAACCATAAGCACACTAAACGTAAAGCGCGGGGAATACTACACATGTGGGGCTCCTCATTGGAGAGTTGTACGTTCGTTCTGTGGAGAGTCGGCACGGATCCTGCATGTTGACTTGCATCACCATTACCGAATTGCACTAGTTTTCGGTCAATGTGCGGACACGCACCCTTTTCCACCGAAATGCTCAATCATCTGTGTTATATTTGTTGCATGCAACGACACTTCGCTGTCTTGGGTCGGAATCTTTTCGCTGCGCAGCTACGAGTCCTCCATGGCGATCCCTTATGATGAAGCCCTCCGCGTCCTTGAACGGATAGCGTGCGACGTCCTCAGTCAGCAAGTGGAGTCTATCGAACAAGTGTCTCTAGAAGAATCGTTAGGACGCATTGCCGCGCGTCTCACAAGAGTCCGGCGGCAACTCCTCCTTTCGATACTTCGGCCATGGACGGATACGCAATCTCTTCCGAGGCCACGATTGAAGCCTCCAAGGAAAGACCTGTCACTTTCACTATCAAAGGTACCATGGCCGCAGGTGACGATCCGATTGTCTTCTCGGCCACCCCTGGCGATCAAACTCTACCTTGCTTTGAGATCATGACAGGTGCGCGGTTTCCGTGCAGTGTATCAGGGCCACCGTTCGATGCCTGCGTCAAGATTGAGAACACTTGCCGAATCGCTGTCACCCAGATCAAAGCAGCGTATAAAGATTTTCCAACCAGTGCCACGAAATACGAATAGAAGATTTGCCGGATCTGATTTTCAAGAAGGCGACCTGGTCTGTAAGGAAGAACAGAAGATTGGATCCTGCCATATCATGGCATTGGCTTCCGTCGGGATAGCTAAGGTCGATGTACGCTGCAGGCCACGGGTTGCCGTCTGGTCTACGGGAAATGAATTGACGAGAGGATCGAGGGATTCTTTGACTCATTCGCATACCATGGACGCCAACGGACCTTTCCTCGCTGCTGCACTGCACGAACTTGGGGTAAAGGTCGATTTTAAAGGAATCTTGGAAGACGACGCCGACAACCTCATAAGAGCACTGAAAGAGCAAGGTGGAGGAGAAGGGTATGATCTTCTCTTGACCACTGGGGCTGTCTCCAAAGGCCAATTCGATTTCATTCCAGCGGCTCTGAAAGCAATGAGTGCTAGTATTCATTTTCATGGTGTGGCCGTCCGCCCAGGCCATCCGGTTTTATTCGCTTGCTTGCCATTGGAGAATGGAAACACGCCCCTTTTGGACTTCCTGGAAACCCTGTCGCAACGGCCGCATGTTTTCAATTTCTGGTGTCGCCGTTCATCAGACAGCTCATGCGCATGGAGCAGCTCCGGCCTTATCCCACCAAAGTCGATGCGAGGGTTGGTTTTCGAGACTTCGCAGCACGTTTCCCGCGTCATCTAGATTGTTTTAAGCACGGATCGTTTTGTAGGAATAACAGTGACGAGAATGAAGTTGTCTTGAGCGAAGACCAGAGCCCGGCAAAGGTGTCTCATTTCGCGATGTCGCACTGCTGGGTACACATACCGAGACGCTTGACTAGCAACGATTTAGACTCCATATATTGTTACCCTCATTCACCGAATGGGCTTGAATAAAATGCATCCATACACATTTTGGGGCTCTCCCACTCTTCGCGGGTATTCACATTCTTGATCCACCATTCGCAACACGGAGCGATACTCTTTCCGGCTAATTCCTTTATAGTGCGATTCGGGCTTAGGATGCTACGGGCCACGTTCTGCTCGAGCATCTTCAGGGCCTCCGGGCTCCATACCGCGAGGAATGGCTCGCTGAAACCGTCGACATTCGCAAAGCAGGTGATGAGACCTTCGTACTCGTCCATCAACTGCTGCACCGTTTCGACACACAAGAAGGGGGAGTCGCAAGCTACAACCAGCCATGAAGCATTAGGGTCGCGATGATGCGCGGCGATAAGACCAGCTGCTGGGCCAATCTCGCGCTCAGCCTCATCAAAAATGCGACAGAGCTGGAGCCGGGCGGGCCCTTCTTCCGTCTCAATTGCAAGCTCTCCATGTTGGAGGGCGGTATCGAGAACGGAGTATCCCGCGAGCGAAATGTAGAGCGTCGAAAGCTCAGGCGATGCTGCGCGCAGAATTTGCGCCAGCCGGCTGTAGAGTGGCCGTCCATCTGCAAAGGGGAGCAAGTGCTTCGGAGACCCCATGTGGGTAGACTTTCCTCCAGCAAGGATGAGGAAATTGAAGTTTTCCATGGTCTGGACAGTGATGTCCAGTACGGAACAGTCGGCTGCAGCTTATATGGAAGCCGCCGTTGACGCCACCAACTATGACGTTCCCGTAACATAATTCCTCCATTTGACGCAAGAAACGGCTGTTTGATAACTATTATCTAATTATTTGAGCACTTAAGCACTAAAACTACCATATAGATGTACTATTCCAGTTGAAGAAAAAGATGAGACGACGCTCGGCCCGTTATACGCCGGTCCCTCCACTCTCTTTGTGTATTTCTCTCCTCTCGCGTTGCCGCTGCGGCGCTTCCAACGCTACGGTAATGATGAGTCGGTGGGCATCTTTTCGTGTACGCGCCCAAAGGTTGCGTGTGAGATGGAGTGAGGGCATCGCGGCTGGACGAATAGCACGTAGAGATATGTGGGTTGAAATAGAATCATTGTAAACAAACACTGATACTCGTAGATTCGTGAAAGCTCTGGAAAGACCACGTGCAAAACCGAAGGCAGCTCAGCCTCGCTAATGGATGCGAGAATTGCTCATCCTCGAATCCGACTGATAAGTCGCTGCTAGTAAATGATGCAGTCTCGTTCACGGTTCTTAAAAATCAGGAAAGACCACGTCGGGCCGGCGTCACTGAAGAACCCGAGAATCGCTCCTCCGCCTCTGAAATATGGAAACGAGAGTGATGGTGTCGGTGGCCATCGTGTCTGCATGGGATCAAAGTCGGAGGGTGTGAGATCCAATGGCTTCCTGTCGCTGTGCGCGACTTACGTAATCATTATGCTTGCCCAACCTACCAAATCGCCCGAGTCCTGGACCCTTGCGCAACGGGCTGCCAAAAAGGCTTGGCGTAGATTCCCCTTGAGTATGGCCTGTGAAAACAACGAAATGTGTTCAAAGATATGCATTGTTGAGGTTGACTGCAGCAGACTAGAGAGCTGTGTTCGATGCTCGAGTATGAGAGGGACTAGCAGTTGATATGAATAGGTGATGCATAGTGTGCCAAACGGAGCCAATTGCTGGCATTGGGTTGGTCATCCTTCCACCATGATCGAATCATTCCATTGGCTAGGCCCTGAGGACTTGAAGACTCACATTATTGCGAGAGGCAAGATTTTCAGCTTCTGGGGGCCGTGCGCTCTCCCGCTTTGAGAGCGTGGCTTGGTGAATGAGCTGTTTGCCAAAGCTGGAACTTGCCGCGAGATATTACTCAGAAGTCAACAGAGTGCGAAGAGGGATTAAGTTCAACCATAGGCGCTAAGTCACCATGGCTTTCCATCTCCGCTCCAGCTGAGCTTTGTCTCAGCCCTCCAGGCCGGTGTGATTGAAAGGGGACGCCATTCTCTCAAAGGATACCCTCCGCTAGTAAGAGTCAATCAAGGATATGCTGAGGATTGGGTTCGGCCTATCCAGATCAACGTATTGCTTTCAGCTGGCAGCTATCGTTCAGCTGCTGGACTCAACCCAAGTGCTCACACCAATGTCAGTGGTTCGCCAGGCACATGACATCTCACACCTTCGTTTCTTGTAGACGTTAATCTTAAGGCGGTTTAAGACTCATGGCTCACCACCACTCTGTTTGTAAAGCTTATTCGAGGTCGGATTCCCTGTATTCAAAGGAGTCTGTTAGAGGAACAAGTGCTGTTGTAGGAAATGGTTCATCTACCAAAGTAGACCTTACTTAGAACTACCGATAGCGAAGGCTTACGACTGTACTTGATGGAATCTGACCGGTATGATTAAACTGTCCTGGTCCATGGAGCTGTGGTGCGCAAAGCTTGGGGATGGAGTTGAGACAGTACAAGACTCGCGAAGTCAGGATCGTGCTTTTCGAAGCTCGTCGACCTAGACGTCACCGCATGGCGCATAATTTGGATACGTTGCATTGCGCTCGTTGAAGCCAATTTTGACATCCTATTTCTAGAGTCCTGGAATGGTACAGATGTTGTGAAAGCCATCAATGCAACCTAGCGGCCAACCAGAACTTGTAGACAACGGACAGTATAATGATAAAGAAGTTGTCACGCCAGGGTATGCACCGCATCCCGTTGCAAAGCATTGCCAAAGCGAACTGGATGGACAGGTCCCGCCGATAAACGAGCTTGCAGTTTTGCAGGAACACCGACCGCAGGAACTGCCACATTACACACCAACGAGTCCACCTACGCAACACGTCGCACCAGCGCCCGTCATCCACGTGATGCCGAGCCAAAGCGCCCCTGCAGAACCTAATATGACCGCAGTCGCGCTTGGACCCGTGCGTACGCAGCTAGATAATTTTCAGGGCAGCAGTGCCGGCGGGAGTTCGCCACAACCGGAGGTATCGACTGGTAGTCTGTCAGATCAAAACGCTGCGCCACGGGCCACAGTAGAGGATATTGCGTTGAGGTATCTGGAGGAGGAAAAGAGAAGGATTCGAGAGCGGAAGAATATAACCTTAGCAAATCGAAAAGTATAGTAAGGCAGAATTATAAGGCCCTACTCTTACTATTCCTTTTACTCGAAGTATCTTTAGGCTTAGCTATATTCTTTCTTTATAAATATCTTAGTTTTTAAGTCTTTAAGAAAGGTCTTAGTATATAAATCTCTCTTTCTATACTACCTTAAATACTTATAAAGAATATAGGGTAATAATATATCTACTAAGATAGTATTCTCTTTTATATTACTCTTATCTACTACATATTATATTTACTACGCTGAGCTCACCTATTTAGGGTCTATTACCCGTATTAACCTTCCGCTATAGTAAGCTCCGGCTATACTCAAACGTCGAGCACCGACTGCACGTAAGCTCCTGGTAGTTCTCTCTCTCTGCCATGGCCTTTGAGCAGCGACCAAAAAGAATATCTGCATTATAAGACAGCACGTTCCTGGGGAACGATGGGTAACGACAGATGCTATACAAATGACATCCTCTCGCTTGATCCCCCACCTTCCGAAATCAACGTCGAAGCTTTCCAAAAGGCTCCCCAACCTGCGCCACCGGCCCATACGGCTGCTGCCTTCTCTTGAACCCAATCTTCAACCTGTCCACCCTAAACACATTGTCAACAATAGGAGTTACAAAGCGAACAACCGTTTCACGGTACAGCGTCGCCGTAGTCCAATCATACGAGCAGCCAATGGCACGCTGCATGCCACCCTCAGAGCCCGCAAAAATGAAGCAAACGGGTGGGCGAGCAGCCCATATCAGCGTTGCCGTCATATTACCTAATAAGCATTAGGATTCTGATACTACGATTGATGAGGGGCAAATACGCACCAGTATCAACAATGGTGAAGATGCGTTGCTGGCCAGGCACGGCGCGCTTGCTCTGTTGTACAAGCGCCGCGACAACTGGATCTGACGTCGGATCATCCGCAACGCACTCGTCGTACTCATTCCGATGATGCCGTGAAAGCGGGCTCGAATATGGTGTCCATTTCATGCGTCCAAGTCTCGCGCCGAAGATTTGGCGCTCGATCGTCTCGATATCCATGTATCCTTCGAAGCCGAAGAACCAACCCTGCTGTCCCCAGAATTTGCCCAGGTACAGCACCCGCAGCAGGTAAGGCGACGGGCCCATGAGAATAATCGAGTATATGAAGAGTGGGACGCCGACCTTCTTCCGCGTTAATTCGAACCCCAGGAGGATGACGGATAGCCAGAAAATCACACCACCTATGCGGAGGAGGCCTTTGGCGAGTTGCTTCTTCCACGAAGCGCGCTGGGAATACGCGACGGGCGCGAAGGACTTCCAACGTATGTTGGCCGCATAGCATCCATCCAGGATTACGGTGTCGTCGGCTCCGACTCCCGAGACGCTTGTTCCTCCTGGTAGAATTTCCCAGAGCTTCGAGCCGAAGGCGTCGTCCATGGAATACCATGGTTGATCTGGGAACTTGGGAAGTACGCAAATGAGACGTTCGAGCAGCTGATCGCTTCCGTTTGCTAGGGAGAGACTAACCGATGGACTCAGAACATGGCTTCAGAGGAGGAAACGATAGCTTACCGAGCGAAAGCTTGAAACGCTGAGTCCGTAGGGTCAATTTGCGGTCGGATGCGAAGGAGGCCCATCAATGCATAGCTATGATCACCAGGGAGATATTGAGTAGTTTCGCGCTTGTGGAGGCATTCAAGGCTGAGCGTTACGAGTTCCAGCTGGCTCAAGACAAGGTTGTTTTCATAGTGATCCACCAGCTTTTTCTTGTCAATCATGTTCACCCGGTCATGGAGCATGGCTTACTTGGCTTGTGATGTGAGCGTCCGCCGGCCAAACTTGAGCAGCAAACTGGTTCTTTGCTATCTCCAGTGGCCTCATCTGGTCCATTCCACGAGTGTACACCGTTATGGCTTTCCCCGCTGGTGAAAGAAGCACTTCAGGGAAAGTCCAAACTCTTCTTCCCCATTGTTGTAGCATTTGATCGCGAGTGGTGACATTGTTTTGGCCGTTCTGAGGATGCCCAACAACTATCGCGAGCGATTGAGCGCCACGAATCACATCGCAAATTCGGTACACCTACATTGTGTTATACTCATCCAATGAATTACTCGCTTTGTGATTAGGGACTACTTACGTCATCTTGGAGGGTAGCTGGGTCGGGCATACAGGAACACCCGATCCAGTAAGCGGGAACGCCAGCCCTGCGCGCTGCAGCGTCGGCCATTTGATGAAGAGCTATCAGATCCTGTGTGGAGCGGAATTGCTCCGCAGTGTAGGCAACAAATACGTAAGACGGATCTTCTCCTCCCTCGGATTGGCGGATCCACTGCTCAACATCCATAACCAAGGCGGACTCCCCATGCGCCTGGACGAAGCAAAGGTAGCGGGGCCTCAGCAGCCGCTCGATAACGGGGTTCGTTTCTCCGATTCTGTGGCCGGGTCGCCTATCCATTTCGAACGCATTGCGCGATACTTTGGGGTACCCGATATACTTGTATGGGAAAGGGTCATACTTTCCCTCGTTTCTAACTTGGGCGTTGGAACCAGAAGGTACTCCAATCTTGAAGTTACGTTAGACAAGATTGTTACAGGGGTTGTCGGAACATACGACAAAGGTGATTGCAATAGACGCAATAAACCATTTAACACAGATCAGCAGCCAGTCTGTTGGGTCAGCTCAGCAATCGGTTAGGACGAAGGTATTTACCGTCACCCGTGGGACCCCCGCCGCTAAGATAATCTACATGACTAAGTGGCCAGTTCGCGAGGCGAAGATACAATGGGGCCATATTTCGGATGAAGGTCCTTCGCCAGGTGCTGTTCGTATCATTGTCGTAGATATCGTCCACGGCCTGTACGATTAGTCTTTTGACTTTGCCATCGGTAGACGAGATGTATCGATCATCCATGTCGCCCGTCCATTCACGGTTGAACCTGCCTCCGTCAATTAGAGTTCGACTTGGGGCCGAAAAGCCTCACCAGTCCACATGGCGATACTGGGCGAGCTTCTGGTAGCCTAGCCCCGGTTTGCCTGTGAAATTAATAAGATTGTCACGCGAAACAGACTAGGGTTTCCTTACGATAAAAGTTCGGAAATTTCCACTTAAAAAGGGTGTAGATATCGAACATGTGCTGATAGCCCCTTAACTTGACCGGTCCCCTTGGCTGCATGGTTGTTACAATCAAGTACCTAGGTCACGGGAGATTCAGACATACGTTGTTTTGAACGAAGTTTAGACCATTCGCGTCTGTGGGGGTGCCGGCTACTCCCTGGTTGCCATAGGCTTCTGCCACCTGAGATTGCGGATAGGCGCCGAGGTTGGCCATGTTAATGTTGGCCATAGCGGCCTTTCTAAGATAGACTTAGGGAAAACAGCAACTACACAGCTGTTTGAGCCAGCCCGGGCTTGTGTGGGGCTGGGTTTGAATGGACTGCTGAGGCGCGCCGACTGGATTAACCGGCTGATATACCTGAGAGACTACATTGGCGAGTATAAACAAAACATGGCTTTGATCGTACCTGTACTTGCTCTTGATACCGATAGATCGGCTGTGGAACGGCTTGTGGTTGGGTACCAAATGGCGACCTTGGATCAAAGCCCCCACCGTGTAATGGACGGGCTATGTTGTGATGCTGGATATTTGGGGCCACGGGAGCAAACGGAGATTGAGGATTGAAACCTCCGCCGTGGGCTGGAACAGCGGCGAGCCGCGCCGGAGCCGCTGGAGTGGTCGAAAAGGGCGACCGTGGGTCGAAGTTGCCTCCACCGCAGTGGGGTATTGCAGCCTTGGTGTTGCATGTTAGTTTAGCTGTCGTTGATTTGACAAGTCGATCCTCTCATACCGTGTTTCTGTTGACCGCAAAGCGGGGATCGGAACCGCTGCCTTGAGGGATAGAGGCCTATCAGAAATAATTAGCACGCGAGACAGGCGCAAGGAGTGTTCCTCATATACCATGCAGTGGCCTGATGGAAATAATCTCGGGAGCGAGCCCAAGTCAGACCGCGATGGCGAGCCTGGCCGCGTAGAATGAGCAAGATAAATAGGTGATGCTACCAGGATGTTAGGAGTCACCAGTGCAGCAACTAGTGCTACCCGTAGGAGCCATGCGTACGAATAGTATCGTGATAGTGGAGGAACGGTGCTAGAATTGCTTGCAAGTGCTGCGAGACGGATCAGATGTTTACCGTGTTGAGCGCCATGTCGGCTGAGCTGCTAGCTACCCACCACTACTTTTGGTCAATTTGTGTTGGGGGGTCAATGACCACTGCGAATGTTCAGGCGTATGCAAGCCCTGTAGCCACTGCCAGCTGGGCTGATACCCTCACTACGATTATCAAATATGGTGACTAAAAGGTCTAGCCAGAATTCCGCGCACGTTTCTGTGCTCGCTAGCGTCCATTAAACCTGGACAAAGATTGCGCGGGTGTAGATTATAAGGGAAAAGCGATGTGATACTTATCCTATCAGTGTCTTGGACACCATCAAACGAGGTGGCCGGCCGTAGCTGGAATACGACCATAGAACATGGCGAGGCGGAAATGGAGAGAATTTCGCGCCCACGAATTTGAGCCAATTTCGGCAAAGAAAGTTGATTCGTTTGCCAACCGCTGCGTCATTTTGATGTTGCTGGAAAAACACCACAACATCAGGATACGAGTGTGGATTCCTTGGCGCACCCACAGCCTTGTGAGTGGCGTCAGAATGTGGAGGCAGAGCCTCGGCCACTCGCGAAGGCAGAGCTAGCCGTTCATCAGGCTCCGTCTTTCTTTTATTGGCATGCTAGAAGACTTTGGCAGTGAAAAAAAGGTCTTCGAGCCTGGGACACTGTCTGTGTAGTACCTCCCGTCCATGGTAGATAGCCGGGTCAGTTTCAGAGACAGTTGTGCTGGCTTTGGTCTCAGCCTTGCGCCGCCAAGCTCTAGGAGTCACGCTGTGTGGAGACCGACCGATCAGAAAATATCTCGAGACTCAATCCAATCATGGGGTACATGCAACCACTTTATCTCAATGAATTCGGACCCCAGTTGGACACCGCCTGATGGCAGTGAGCTATAAGGTGATCAATCCCACATACTTTGAGGCAGCCATATCCCCAATTTTAGATCAGGTGGCGAGATGGAAATTCTGGCTTGTTATGACCTGACTGAAATCAAGTTGCCGGACTCCAGGCGGAGGTCAGATCAGCAGTTCTGCACCTAAGGTTAACGACCAAAAGCGATTCTTGAGGCTCTATTAGCTGATTAAATGAGCCATGTAGTTGATGCTCTGAGATCGCATACTTTCCACTTTCGAAATCGTGATGAGTTTGCCGGTTGCACTTCAAGAGAATCGTGAAGCCCTTTTCGGACGGTTCGCAGGACCGACTCTCGCAGCAACAAGCTCGAATGAGATTTACTTTCCTGCCGTTGTTTTCCAATGGAACCTAGATGAGGTTGGATCAAAGATAGTCATCCCGTGTGTCGCAAAACTGGAAGATCTGCCGGATGCGGCAGTGAGAGTATTGTAAGCGGATCCCCTCATTGGGGCCTTGGATGGCGACTGAAAAAGCCTAGGTTCGTACACCGGGATGCAACCTGGCGACCATATGTTGAGGAGTTGAAGGAATTCTTCGACATCGCAGATATTCCGACTGCCTTCATCTCCGAGAGCCTCCAAAACGTGTCGCAATCATTCGGGGTTGAGGATGGAAAGGATATTACTCATCTTTGGTTCCACCTCCTGCAACGGAGCATATCAATTGATGAGGCAGGCAATACGATCAAAGCCGACTGGGTAAAATCAGGAGTCGTACTTCGTGCTGAGAACCCAGGCCCAGTGTCGACGGGTTGCGGCAACGGAACGAGTGTTAGCAGTGACGCCAGACCTCGAACGACAACACGGTCATCCAAACCAGCCGTCACGATGGTGTGCTTTGAGCCACCCCGCTCTTGCGAAGGCCGGTTCGACAGGATGCGGGAAGAACCTGTCGGTCAATGCTTCCTCGATGATCCTTGCATACTGGTGCAGATAGTTATTGAGGAAATGTACAAAAGCTTGGACGACGCGGGCTGGACAATAAGCCATATCTTCAGTCGCGTTGAGGATGTACGATATATCCAATTTGAAACACGCAAAGGCGGTGATTGCAAGCTGACTGTTGCATAGGAGATGCTGATGGCAGCACGGGGAAGATACGGCGTGGCGGGCAAAAGCGTGGATTTTGGGGCATTACACAACTGGGCCAAGAACTTGCTCTTCGTGCAGGAGAATACAGAAGAGGCGCTCTCGACGCTCGAACGTATTCTAGCCTTCCACGAGAAGATGGCAGGGGACAGTCCGAATCCGGTGCAATGGGCGACACAGAGGACTCTAGAGTATCGCAGGACGCTGTTCGAATCCACCAAGCGGCGACTCATGAGTCTGGAGAGTCGAATGAAGAACATTATCGAGCTCTCTTTGTATCTCGCCACACAATACGACAGCAAGACGATGCAATCGGAGAACCGGAGCATGACGACGATCGCCATCATGACGCTCATTTTCATGCCGCTGGGGACGGTAGCCACGGTGTTCGGGACCGGATTCTTCCAGGCGGACGACATCTACCCATATGGCATCCAGCTATCTCGGGACTTTTGGCTCCTCTGGATGTTTGCAGTGCCACTTACATTGGCCGTAGTAATAATCTGGCGCTTCGGATACTGGGACGCGAGAGAAGAGCTGACGGGGAGGAAGCCGGGGAAGGGAGCCCGGCACCTGTATGAGTGGATGAAATGGATGAAGGAGTATGTCGGCGATAACGACATTAAACTAGGGGAAGGCTAAAGCGGGGCACAGTAGACACGCTCCGAAAGAGAACATTTAGCTTAAATACTCAGATACGTAACTCTGTTAGCCTACTAGTAGAAGTCTAAACTCTCTAGTAGATATTATACTATTAATTTATCTACTCTTTTATAAGCGTATTACACTATATTATAGTTAATTTATATCTAATTTAATTTATATAGAGAACTTGGCGTATCTGTAGTAAAGGTCGCCTATGGGCTGATAGCTACAAACCGAGCTATGATCGAGCACCACCAGCAACAACATCTACGATGTGAAAGCCCCTAGAAGGGCGATGCAACGGTGTGCCTTCTTGATGTTGGATGTCGACATTTGATCGCCCCTCGGCCATGGACCGATGAAGACATCAACAGGGCAACCGTTTCCATGCCTATCTTGCTAGTGTACTGACGTCGCCGACTGAGACACGGTCAAGCCCGGTTCTTGTCCCCTTATCGCCAAACCGCCTGGGAGCAGACACAACTCCGATTTCAGCATTTCCACCACCATTGCAACGACATTTGATGTCGCTTCTGGGAAAGACCGCAAGCGCATGATGCAACCCACCGAATAAGTTCCGCTGTTCGCTTCGACGGGTCCAATATCTCGTGAGCTCCGCGAGGCGCATGAAGGATCATGGAGGCCGAATGCGGAGCTTCTCTAACGTGTCTATTAACCTGGCGAATTCGAAACCATCCTTCATATTGAGCACGCTGATGTCTTTCTGTCAAACATATCTAACGTCAACGTCTTCTTCTCCCTAACGTCCTTTTTGTCGGAAGGGCTGAGATCACCACAATTACTTATTGCTCCAAACTTCTACAGAGATTAGGTCTGAATGAGTATGACGCCCTGCACGCCGCGTATTAACGGCTATTCAGACCTCAGCGGATACCGTTAATCTCAGCCTGTTATAACATGCCATCACCCTCTTGTCGCGCATGCAGGCGCGGCATTAGTTCTTCAAGCTTCGCCTAATAGCTGGCAATCTCCTAGGGCGATACGATCAACATATCGCACTACTCCACGCAGGATAATTGCCCAAACTCGGAAAAGCAGCTGAGGACTCTGTAAAAGTCTCCTGGTCCTTCCATCCACCGTCATCGTCGTCCCAATGTTCGAGCGGCTCCCTACCATAACTAGCACGACCAATATTTTGGAACAGCCCATGCAAAAAAGCACTCGGTCGCCAATGTCCAACTCTCCACCATAGCTGGCGAGAGGAACTACAGTCCGTTGGTGGCGAGTAAATAGTGGGGTATTCTCCAGGCCTTGCGTCAGCGATGCCCCAAGCCTGTCTCCACGCCAATGGCGATCAAAGTGAGAAGGCTCTCATTGCATGCATGTTGCCGGCCGCTTTGGCGAATGCCTCGAGAAAAGGGTGCATCGTCTCCTCGTTCGGGACATTCCGGAAGCAACGAGGAGCAACTGTGTCGCCGTAGGATTCCTCGAAATGCCAGTTCGCGTCGCGACGATCGCTAGAATCGAGCGGTGGATACATTTTCCCGGTAATATGATATCCGATATCGTGCTGTCCTTCTCCATCGGCTCCGCGAAAGTACCAAGACGCCGATGGTGCCATTGGATGGAACATGATATTTAAGAATTCGAGATTAGGGAAGCATGCAACTGCACGATCTTCGACTGGCAAAGAGAGGGCTAAATCGGCCATTAGGTGTAGGTCTAAACGTCGAAGATTCGAGGCCAAAGAGCGCAGACTGCTGCTGAATAGATCATATCTCGTCGGACCAACAAAATCTGGTCCTCCTCCTTCTTGCACATTCAAGTGCTCCCCTAGGTCGTTGAGAAAGTCGAGCTGTACGTTGCGCAGCGTGGCTGGTAATTTTTTCTCGGCCAATGCCTTCGCAAATCCAACTCTTGAGTCCCTCGCACAGCCCTCAAAGTCATACTCAAAATGCTTCCGCGTAGGATCCACGTCAGAAGGCCTCCATTCCTCTGTTCCAAGCCGGCTTCCCAGGTACTGCAGGTTGGGCAGCCTACTTGCCACATCAACAAGTACACGCCAGTCTAGTCGGCTTAATGCGCCACGCAGAGCTTACGCGGTGTTGACAGAAGCACCGATCTACCCATTGTATTGGCGTGAAGATGGTGAGCTGGGATCTGCCGTAACCGTAATGCGCTAGACTGGCTTTGTTCTCGGCTTCTTTTATAGTTTCAAACGCGCGTTGGACTTGCTCCGTAAAGACTTCGTCTTTCGTTAAAAGTGCTTCTTTGGATTCGCGACAGGGCAGCTCATCGGGGTCAGCATCCCAGGCTTGCAGCCTGGGGAAGTCGGTGTGGACGTCGATGTAGCGCAGGTAAGCCAGACGCCGACCGCTGTAGGTTGAGAGAAACGCGTCGCTGTCAACATCGTTGTCCCTGAAGGCGAAGCTGCTGAAAGCGCCTGAGTGTCGCTCTGAAGCGACTTGAAAGAGTGGTGACATGAGAAGCGTGCGCTTGAGGTCGTCGCGTTCGAGGAAAGCGCAGACGCGATCGATCAACTCCGGTGGAAAGTCATTCATTGTATATCTCTTGGGCTGATGGACAACAAAGCCGAGTGAGGGACGACAAGATGTGAAAGGTGTTATAAAAAGAAAGCAGCCTCGAAGTTGGGGTTGGTGAGTTTCAAGACTCGAGCGCCCCATGCGCCGTCATCTTCATCACCCCCACCACCACCAGGCATCCGCCTCTTGGCCCGCGTATTCAGGCCTCCTTTCATGCCCACGCCCGCGGCGCCAGTGGTTTTCACAGCTACATTGGGCGGCATCATGATGGACGGGCGCAAGTCAATGATAGTCGTGATGCCGCCGGAAGATTGCTGTGGGGGTAGTCTACTGAAGTCGCGGACTCAGGATGTCGCTTCAGCCTTATCGTACCTGCTCAAGCTTGCCCCTGTCATTGCGGGGAAAGTAAACACAGAAAGCCGACCGCTGGCCCACTTGCCCACTCGTCAGGTGCATATAGTGAAGAGCCTCTGATGGATCGTTTGCAAAGAATGCGCCTTCCAGTTAGCAATGTAGAACTTGGTGTCTACGAAGTTCGGAAATCTCGATCAAGGGTTGGTTCCGATAAAAGAATGACTTCTGATGTCGCTGTGGCAAGACATCAAGCAAAGGCTCTTAAAAGATCTGTCCGCGGAGTGAGTTCAATCGATCCGTGGTCATCTATAGAGTAGGCGTTTTAGTCGTTTACCGTCCTTGGTCTCTGCGTTCTGTCTCATCTTCTAGTTGCCGCTGAACTGGGGTACTCCCTTTGACTGCAGACGCGCTTCCTGACGCTACGAGATATGGCACGAAAACATTTTGGCCTGCTCAGATATCATGTTATGATTCAAGTTTTAGAAGCAATAGTGTCAACGCCAAGATGGAAAGGCCTGGTGGGGACGTCGCTGGTCAGGCATCGTCTTTGTCCGAGTGTAGAAAATTTGCCGGATGCCCTGAGATACGCCACGAAAATTGCTCTCTTTACGCGGGAAACGGTCTTTGAAGCTATATCTTAGAAGCAATAGATCTAACTCGGGTGGAAAACCCGATGTTGTCGGAGGAACTCTCAGGATTTTAGCGGTGGTCGACGAAAAAAAGCGCTAGGCCGTCTGTGACTAGCTTTGCGCTTGTCTGTTTTTGGCTTTGCCTCGGCTGCTGGATGAGTGCCATAGAAGTGATGATGTCGATGCCGTGGATCGTGTAGCGCATGTTCAGCTGCTAGATCAGCCCGCGAAAATGTATGTATGGCAAGTGAAATGTCGGGAAATATTGCACAGCTCTGGACTAGACGTTCCCCCCTGCTTAGGGGGTTTGTCGTTCATGCGCATCCGAGTTGCACCGCCCTTTCCACATCTGAAGGAACGATTCCTTCAAAATCGGTAGCAGCCTGGCTGTCCTGTCGGACTCGAAAACAGGGAGTATGCCATATCGCGGGGGCTGCACGATGTCGATCCGAATGGCTTCGAGGTGGACTCCGGGTGGATTGCGACGAAGATGTCGGTGCAGCTCTCGACGGACTGGCAGCGTCTGTGACGAGGAGCTGTTGCAGTTACAGGTGAGTCTGATGTGCTCCTGAGCTCGCAAGTGACGGAAGTGGATGACCGACCATACGGAGTATGCCAGGGAGAGTTATCAAAAGCTTCTCTGGTGCTGGTTGAAGAAGCCGGCGAACGAACGTTTGGTTGAGGGACTTCAGGAAGGTCATGTCGGTGGTCGCGCTAAGAGGGCTTGGACCATTGATCAGCAGCCATATCTCGGAACGCTTCGGACATGTGTCGGCGTCTCAGGCAGTCGCCCTTCGACGGGTCCTGCGCTATGCAGTACAACCCTCTGAGCGCTCCTGCCGCACATTTTGCGCGTAGGTGATGAAGCTTGACACCTCTCTCGACACCTCTCTCGACAAGACGATGCGCCGCTCCACCTCTCCCAGCGCCATAGCCTTAGGCGGCGCTGCTGCCTTGCTAGCGATGGGGCGGGGTGCATGCAGCCCGACAGCACGACCGCTACGCTCGACACAAGGCTACCTACTGTAACACGCGAAGGGGATGAAGAGCATTGCTCGCCGTAAGCTCTGACAACGGCGGTACTGTGTACAGTCGTCACCACCAGCTCTATCGCAGAGGCCGGCGTAACCATGGACCCGCTCAGCGTTACGGCCAGCATCATCGCTATCCTACAACTAACGGTGAAGGTGGGCGAGTACCTGGGTGACGCGACAGATGCCTCGACCGACCGTAGCCAGTTTGCGACCGAAATATCGAACCTCTCGAAGCTGCTTGCCGGCCTGCTATCCCACTTCAGCGAGAGCTCTAATGAGCCGTGGCGCGCAAAGGTCCGAGAGCTTGGTGGGCAGAACGGGGTCATCTACCAATACCGGGTGGCGTTGGAGCAGCTGAAGGACAAGATAGCGGAAGGACGGGGGGTGAAGAAGATAACGAAGAACCTTCTGTGGAAGTACGTCCGAGAGGATGCTGAACGCATCCTGTCAAGGGTCGAGCGGCTGAAATCGGTTGTGCAGATTGCCTTGGAACTGGACCACTTGTAGGTGCTCCCGACGTGGAGAGGCGACCTCGCTCATACTAGCAGCAAACTGTCCGAAGCTATCGAGAGCCGCGTGAAGGCAGTTTACAAGGACAGCAAGGCCATTAAGGTGGGGGTGGACGCCCTGCAGCTCGACCAAGATCGTCAGCGGCACTACGAAGTCTTAGACTGGATATCTTCGGACCAGTTTCCGGCCCAGCAGGCCGACCTGATTGCCCGCAGGCAAGAAGAAACGGGCCTATGGTTCCTTGGCTCCTCCGAATTTAGCGAATGGGTCCACGGTGCGAGTCCGACTCTGTTCTGCCCTGGCATGCCCGGGGCGGGCAAAACGATGATGGCGGCGATCACGGTGGACCATCTCCAGAAGGCTGTGCAGGCGCAAGACGTTGGAGTCGGGTACATATACTGCAACTACAAAGCACGCGCGGATCAGACGGCCCCTAGTCTACTTGCCGCCATCCTTAAGCAGCTGGTGCAGGACCGACCGTCGCTTGCGAAGCTGCTGTCCAGCCTGCACGACCATCACGCGGCCCGAAAGACGAGGCCGTCGCTTGACGAGATAACCGGCGCGTTACAGTCTGTGCTGGCCCACTACTCGACGGTGTACGTGGTTGTAGACGCTCTGGACGAATGTGCCGACCGAGATCGCGACGAGCTTCTGGGCAAGCTCCGCAGTCTGCAGAGCAAAGCAGACTTCCGTGTGATGGCTACTTCACGATTTATCCCAGACGTCGTTGAGCAGTTTAAGAGCACACCTAAGCTGGACGTACGCGCAGACGGCGCGGACGTGAAACGGTATGTGATAGGTCAAACCAAACGGCTGCCAAGATGCATCCAACGCGATGGCGAGCTTCAGCAGCTTGTCCAGAACAAGATTGTGGAGGCAGTAGATGGCATGTGAGTCTTTTGTTCATCTCTTGTTGACTGATCCGCCTAACAGCTCATAGGTTTCTTCTCGCTCAACTGCATGTAAGTTCGCTGCTTGACAAGGACACGAAGAGGAAGGTCCGATACGCGTTAAGCTGCTTCCGCGGAGGCACCGATGCTCTCAAAGAAGCGTATGACGGCGCTATAGAGAGGATCGAGGGCCAGCTACCGGGGAAGGCGGCGCGGGCCAAGAGCGTTCTTTCCTGGATCTCGTATGCAAAGAGGCAGCTTACCACTGCTGAGCTGTGCACTGCGCTGGCGGTGGAAGAAGGTGACAAAGAGCTAGACGACGACAACGTGCCTGATGTCGAAGAGCTGGTCTCCGTCTGTGCTGGGCTCGTCACCGTGGACGAGGAGAGCAACGTAGTCCGCCTTGTCCACTACACCACACAAGACTACCTGGAGGGGATTCGAGAGAGGTGGAACCCTCGCGCTCAGTACGAGATTGTGTCGGCGTGTCTTACGTATCTCTGCTTCGACAGGTTCAGGAGCGGCAGCTGTCAGAGCGACGCGGAGTTCGAGGACAGGCTTGAGCACAACCCGTTCCTGGACTATTCTGCGCGGTACTGGGGGTTCCATGCCGCTGTAGTGCAAGAGGAGGTATGTGAACTAGCAATGCGTCTGCTGAAGGATAGCAGCTTGATTGCTTGTGCTGTCCAGACGGCACGAGTTACTAAGTATCCCTACAGAAACTATAGCTGGTTTTTCCCGAAGCAAGCGACAGGCTTGCATGTAGCGGCGTCTTTTGGGCTGGCGCATCTATGTGAGATGATTATTTCTTGGATGGTGAAAGACGTCAAAACTGTGGTGGACTTGAAGGACAACAACTGCCGGACGCCGCTGTCGTGGGCGGCAGGACGAGGGCACGAGGCGGTGGTTAAGATGCTGGCAGAGCGGGATGACGTCGACGCTAACTCTAGGGACGAGGATAGTCGGACGCCACTATGGTGGGCGGCACGAGGAGGGCACGAGGCGGTGGTTAAGATGCTGCTCGACAATGGCGCCAACGCTGACTCTAGGGACAATAATAGTCAGACGCCGCTGTGGTGTGCGGCACGAGGAGGGCACGAGGTGGTGGTTAAGATGCTACTCGACAATGGCGCCGACGCTGACCCTAAGGACTACGACAGTCAGTCGCCACTGTTATGTGCGGCACAAGGAGGGCACGAGGTGGTGGTCAAGATGCTACTCGACAATGGCGCCGACGCTAACTCTAAGGACAAGTATGGTGAGACGCCACTGTTATGTGCGGCAGAAGGAGGGCACGAGGCGGTAGTTAGGGTGCTGCTCGACAACGGCGCCGACGTCAACGTGCATAGGGGATTCTACGGCAGCGCTCTCCATACGGCTTCATACAGAGGCTATACACAAGTACTCGAGCTTCTGTTGTCAAAGGACACCGCTACGCCGCTCCGGGATCGTTACGGACGGACGTTGCTCTGGTGGGCTGCGGCTGGTGGTCACATTGCCACTGTTGAAGTACTTGTCACTCGTTACCACTTCGATACCCGAACGCCTAACAAGTTCGGGCAGACGCCATGCTGGATCGCTACGAAGAAAGGGCATAGTGCGGTATCAGCTTTTCTATGTCAATTATCTGGAGAAACTGATACCGAGCAATGGGTGGTACCTGAAGGCGACAACGATGAGAGAGTTGAGTGCGATGTCTGTACTTCAACCATTAAGGTGACTGAGTTTTATTACCATTGTCAACAGTGTAATGATGGGGATTGGGACATGTGCGAGGATTGCAAAGGGAGGGGCGCGTTTTGCGAGGATGCCACGCACCCTCTAGTGAAGCGTGCGATGGGGGATGGAGGATGGGTTGACTTGATGAGCTGAACGTTCGTGTCGCCGAGTGCAGGCTGTATATAAGTATGATTGAATTAGATAGTTAGAAGCTAGGCCAAATACCAAAGTTAACTAAGCATATAAATCCCTAAATAATATGCGAAAAGCAGTAAAATATCCGAAAGACACCATCAAGCCTCCTCCTCAATGGTGATGGAGAACTACCTGCTTTCACAGACTATGCTACGCTCTATGACAGTGCCAAAGACAGGCTCGGCGACAACTAATACAAGCAGCACGTCTCAACCACATTTGCTCCACACTTGGCGGAGCTCAGCTACTACGCACTCGCTCTTGGGTCGTACGAAACCCCGGTGAAACAGATCAGCCGATTCACCTCATCGCCTAGGAAATTGACGACTTTGGGTCTCAGTGCGCAATGAGATCGAGTGGCTAGAGGAGCACATGGCAGAAATCTTTGAATTGTTCCCAGCGGTAGACCGACCAACGCGCCGCTTGGTTCGTGGGCGCTGCTTCATGTCTACGAACCTATTTCCTGGCAGGCCAACAGCATCTCGGAGAAATGAAAACAAGCGACGATGGAGTCAGCGGTGCAACAAGAACGCGTCTGATCCTCCGGTACAGGCCGCGTGATCTCAGCGCCGTTGGAAACATGCTCTCCGACCCCGCTGCCAGCGCCAACCTCACGGTCGCCGTCATCAAGGTCAAGTTCAACGAGATCCCCGGCGATATAGACCGCATCTCATCTGCCGTAGACGACGGTGAAACTACCACGAACGCCTTCGACGACATTGCTCAGATCACGGCCATTCCCGCTCATGTTTATCGCGACGGTCTCCTCGCCAAGCAGGCCAGACCCCTCTCCAATGACGAGAAGCCTACCGACTACAACTAGTCGTCTCGAATGAGATTTCTGTCCTGTTGTGTTAGAGCTTCGATGAACCACCTTTCGGAAGGATGCTCGCTATAACGGTGCTCTCCAATGTCTCCGCATCCAACTTCATGTTGTTGAACCTGTGGAGAGTAGCCCGCGAATGACTTATTGGCTGGTTTGATTATATAGCTTTGGTTCGAGAGACGTTTGAAGGCCGAATCGGCTCTAGGAAATTGGCCAAAACAGTGAAACTGTGCCTCAATGTGAAATCGATGTCACATATGGCCATGTTGCAAACAGCAAATCGTCAAGTGGAAAACCTCTTGTTTCATTCTTCGCCGTCTTCCTCGCCTTACTCGTCAACCTCACCACCAAGCTTACGTGTCCACACATTTGCCTGCCGTTGAACTCTTACACTTCTCCCTTGGCATTTTTCTCATCCATTTCGAGGTCACCGATGATTTTACGAAGATGAGTAGCGACGATTTTGGAAGCACTAGTCGCAAAGTCTCGACGCCTTCCAACGCGCGATTTCGACTTGTAGTACCGATCATCTGGGCGGCTTTGGTGAATGAATGTCAGTCGATTTACAAGGGTCTCTGGGCCGTGTGCAGAGCAGGGCATCAGTGTTTTGCAGGACCTCATCGAAAACGTCAACGTACCATTAATCATGCAATTACGCAAAAACACCACACATTAATCATCAAACGTATGCGGAGGTGGACACACGAATCCATGCGGTACGGATGGGGCACGAGAGGCATCAAAACAGGATTGCACATCCGCATTACTCGTGGGGCTTTGCATCGACATGACAAAATTCAGATGCTCAGATTCAACTTTCTATATATTCATGAGCCATTCTACTGCAACATCAGTAAGATTACAGGCCGGTTCTAAGCCCTTCCAGACCTACGGACGTGCACAAGACGCATATACGCACATAAACTCTTATTCACCACCAAGCACCTTACCCATGCCCCTCACATCCTTCCGAAACTGACAAAAGCTGGACAGATTACCTCCCAAGCTGGCATTCGGCAACTTCACCTCCTCCTTCTCCCTATTCTTTCTTCCGAGGCCAGACGTGTCATTCAAATCTTTGCTTCATAGCTGTCATAACTGATCCCTTCCCCCGTCTTCACTCGTTATCGGATTGCAGCACATTACCCGAATTCAGGCATTCATACCATGAGCCTCGAACCACGTATTGACGAGTGAACGAGCATTTCCCGAGCCAGCATTCCCTGCGCATGAGACCGTGTTTCACGCCCTCTGGTGGTGCCTCGATAGAGCATGTTAGGGAAAGCACGATGGGTGGGCTTGGCATCCTAGATAGGGCATCTCCTGGGTAGCTAGCCACCTCCACAATATGACATACTACACCTCATCGTAGTCCCCTTAAAGAACGAGACAAACCCTCCCCGCGATATTAATAAATTCGATCCAATCTAACCACCCGAGTTCATTACACCTACAAATAAAAGGCCAATGGGCAGCATCCTCCCAATCATGAAGCTTCTTTCCCTCGTCATCGCCACCGTTGGCATGGCCTTAGCGACCCCACTGGAAGACGGTCGCGACTCTTCGGTGACCGGTGAGCTGCCCGCGTCTGCTGGGTTAGTTCATGATACCCTGTCCATTCGTGACCTCGATCAAGCCGCGGCCAATGATAATCCCTTGAAGTTGGTCCTCGTCATGGGAAGCGAGCGGCAGCACATGGGTTCCTGGGGCTCGCTCGACATGGGCAAGGCCATCGAGACCCTCTGCCCACCGTACAAATCCGGACTCAACATCTGCAGCAAGTCGGAGTACCACATTGACCGCATCCTGGTGCGTACCCGGCACCCCAGCCCCTACAAGTCGCCAGCTGATCATGCGATGCCGCCAGTACAACGCCCGCGGCTGGCTCGCCAGCAACGCCTTCCTCAACGTGACCATCGCCTCCGACAAGCTCCCCGATGCCACGCACGGCCTCCGGGAGCTCTTCATCACCCAGCTCCTCTCGGCCTTTGATGTCGTCTCCCGCGTCCCCGTCAACAACTACCACGTCGCGCTCGTCAACCCCGCCGAATGCAATCTCTCGTTCTGCCCTTCACCCAAGTTCTACTACTTCAGCAACATCCCCGAGTACATCGGGGTCTCGGTGCAGAAAGTCATTGGTGTGAAGTTGGCCTGGTTGGATGTCCGTGTTAATTTTAATGGCGTCACGAGGGAGGGTAAGTATGACTGTGTTGGGGGGTTGTCGTTAGTGAATGCGAATATCACGGGGGACGTGTTGAAGGCATATGAGGGGGTTTGGGGTACGCGGTTTAAGGAAAGTTTCACGGAGTGCCCGAACAAGGTAGGTTTGGACGGGAATTGTGCGATGGAGATGGGAAGACGGCTGACTCTGTGTAGGAGGTGACAGGCGACTGCAACAATGTGGTCTGCGGGTTCTGAGTCAGCGAGGCTCCATTAGTCTGGGAGAACTGGACCGGGGGGTTCGCCGATACGGCGAGTATTATCGGCGTGTTTGGATTCTGGCACTTGGTTCTATGATGTGAGTAGCTGAACGTGACGCGATGGAATTACTGGGTAAGATGTCAGGCGATACTTTGCAGTCTGTTTCGAGGTGAACCAAGCTTCACAGCTAAATACTTTACTATCCTGCACTGCTTCTTTCCGCAAGTTTTCTAATGGGAACCAATAGACCGATTCTATCCTTCTTAAAAAGCCTGACATTCTTTGAAAGGATCCTGGACGGTGACGAGTACGCACGTAGGCCGGGAATTGTTGCAACCCTACACCAACACAACCTCGCGCATCTCCTGGCGGGAACCAAAAGGACGCGCCATCCTCTCCAAATCGCAAGACATGTTCCCAGCCAACCCAACACGCTCATACAGCTCTTCGTCCTCTCCTTGGCCGTCCCCGCCGCCAACTCCTCGCACGATAATCCCGACCTCCTGGATTCCCTCTTTGTCTTCGACGCTCGCAACTCTGATGTAGTAGTAGCCAGCGTTGCCGATCTTGCTTTCGCCGCCTAGGTTGACGTCCGGCCAGAAAGGAAGGCTTTGGCCATTGCCGGATTCACATACACGCCACACGGTCTGGGCAGAGTCGGGTCTTTGCCAAGCGGGCTTCTGTAGCGTCCGAGGACGAAAGCACGAAACCATGGATGCTAGTAAATTCGTGAAGCTGCCCCACCATGACGGCCGTGGTTTTGGCTGACGCTGAATAGTCACAGGCGAAAGACTTGAGGTGATGTTGAGTCGGTGGGATATCTCTGGGGCGGTTCGCTCATTGGATGCGTTTCGCGCATCCTTATTCGGCCAGTGTTCTCTCATTTCCATGACGGCACGGAAGCATTTTGTCGGTGGGGTTGCTGAGGTGTCCTTGAAGTGGCTCTCGAAGCATGTACCGGTAGATATGGCAATGGAAAATCGGTCGTCGAGGTGGCAGGTCGGCGGGCAGGCAGGGTATTCAATGCCGCAATCGACTGATATCCATGAATATGCCGGACTGCGAGGCTTATCCACTGCGAGCTCCGATGTTTGGTCACAATACCAAATGAGGTCCCACGGTAGGAAATCCTTCCACATGCCGTGAACATAGGGATTTGTGGCCGGATCCAGCTGTCGAAGGTACGAAGCGATGCCTGCAATGGCGAAAGTTCGGTCGTCCGTCTCTGTGAGATCTCGTTTCGAAAAGCTCTGCACGCACTCGTGCCACATGAGGCGGTGCTTGACTGGGGAAGGATCGAAGCGGCACTCTTTCAAAGCGGAATTCAGGTTGTTGATCTTTCCAGAGAGGCGCTCCTTCCCCTCGTCACCGCATTCGCACCATCGATCCTCCATACACTCCCATATGAGCTCCAAGACAGTGAAATGAACAATTCTGCGAGCAAGTAGGCGCTCCTGGAATGCCCATCCACGGCAAAGGAGTGGGTACTTGGCTTTTATGCCACCGTGCCACTCTTTCTGCGTCATGGTCCGGCATGTCCGCATAATCCGGTGGAACTCGGTCTTCTCGGCTGGTGAGTACTCTTTCACGTTCACGAACAAGCCATCGTGGACGCTCTCCGAAGCCATGGCGCCAATGACCAGATCCGCATTGGCATACACGTCACCCATCTTGCCTGCCTCTGTTCTCCACTCAGCACCGTGGTCATCCTGCACAATGCAAAGAGCATCGATCCAGAGATAGCTGTATTCGAGTCGGCGGACCAAGGTAAACACATCCTGTAGTGTTTTGGGTAGGTCATCATAGGGAATCTCGAGTTCCATCTGACCCAAGTTGTCTGGCGTCGTTTTGAAGTTCCCCGCCCGACCCCAGCAGTAGCTGAGAGCAACATACTTGTAGTCTTGGTCGTCTTCGAGCTGGATCAGGCGGTGGACATTCCGAATATTGTCGAAGAAGATAAGGCGCTTTGGAAGAATGGACGATCCAGGTTGGTTGCATCGAACGATGTGATTGTGCGAGCAGGTGGCAATCCAGTCCTGGATTTGCTTTGTATAGCGGGACAGCTGATCTGGCGCCATTTCGAAATCTTTGTCGGGCAGAAGGCTGGCTGGAGAGCTCTTTCTTTTATGCCCGACAGAAGACGAGGCTGAAGACCGGTGAGAGTAGGAGTCATCTTTATCAACATGAGTCGGCGAATGATATTCATGGTAGACCAACGGACTGATATGCGTACAAATAGGGGTGCAGAAGAAGCCTCAGCGGCCGATACCGGGGCTCGAGGAAGCCGCAGCGAGTGGCTGATAGTGGTTTCGGAAAACGCCACACGACGTAAATAGTCATAGCCTCGTCCGTACCAAATGTGCGAGACGGCCAGAGATAGCATTGGTGGCTGAAGAACGCGATTGACGTGTCGCTTGTGCTTTGTTAGCAGCGCTCGAAGTGGTCCGTATGGGGGATCAGCCCTGGCTAAAAATACGTAGGATGCCTTGATATTCGCTGTTCCTCGTCAAAGGCTGAGAACAGGCGCAGCCATTGAGAAGCAAACCCAGGTAATCATCGAGGCTGGCTCTTCTCTTCGAAAGATGACTGGATCCTCGTGGCTTCATCGTTGGCTGCCTCGCGACGCGCTGAAGACGGTGGGGTGAACGGTGAAGGGCAGCTGTCGGGAGAAGTGGGAGCAGTTGGGTTTGCTAATGTTCAACGTCTCGCTCAGGCCATCGCATGTGGATTGTGAGTCAGAAGTCATGAGCTGGCGACAGTTGTCTGAATTGAGTCGGGCCGCAAGGACGGCCAGGAGTAGTTGCGTTTTGGCGGGGTGCTCCCGCCCGAAGCGAGCGCCAAGCTTCTGCCCAACCTCGCGAGCTCTCCACAACACCGATTCATCTTTCCATCACACCCATGCCAGCAAGATGGTGTCGGATGACTCCGCTGCGATATCCGACCATATGAGGCCGAAAAGGGGTGCCCCGTACGGTGGTAGCAGCAGCTGGGAGCATGTATAGGCGGCATCGAGTCGCCCTTCGAGGGAGGAGTTGCGGATCTCACTGCTGCCCTTGCTATATTCTCCCGGTGCTCACACGTGGAACAGGCGCTGTGGAAGCATGAAGGATGGCCTAGAACATGTATGGGGGCCCCACAGCTTTCCCCTCCCCTTTGCCTGCTTACACACCCAGACTCCACGCCCTTATTGAGGAGAACCATCGCGCCTGCCTCGTAAAGACCACGCATCGCTGCCGCACGACTTCGACGACCGGCGGCCGACGACCGAAAAATGACGGTGTCACCACTGTGGGTGAACAATTGAGCATCGACGCGGGATGGGGTCCTTGGTCGGGCTGCAAGCTGCCAGCCAGCATGCAGATACAGTCGCAGACCTGCCGCTATGAAGCTGCAATGCGTCGTTGATATCTGTTGGACGTGTACAACTGGTTAGAGTTGTGCAGGATAGAATGATTCCTCAGGATAATGATGTTTTGCATGTGGATTGTGGTGAAGAGTGCTGGCTTGCGCTTTCCCTCTCGAGCTCTCGCCGATGAGAAGATTCATTTCACAAGCCTCCTCACTGCGTACAGCTTCAATTTGTATCCTCACAATGGCCGCATCTCCGCATCTCCGCGCACCGCAAGCCGTTCCCATTGCCGCGCAAGTCATCCCCGCATCCAGAAACGCGCTCGAGCCCACTCACTGCCAAAACGCCCTCGGCGCAACTTGTCGCGACGGGAAGACACCGCTGCCTCGCACATCTAAGCAGAGGCGGCCCGTCGGGCGAAGAATAGGGCGTCTGTAGTGGCGTGGAAGAAGAGTGCTGCCAGAGAAGATCAGGAAGCGAGAGAGAGGAAGCATAGCGGAGGCACGATAGGTGTGGATGATAAGAAGAAGCAAAAGCGCGCTCGGTTCGCTAAATGGTTTGAGGTTTTTTAGGTGATCTAGGAGGGGGGAGTTGTGGTCTTGTGGGATGTTAGAAAATCCAAACGCATTCAGGAACTGCAATCCGTGCGGAAGCGATTCCAGTGAATGGTCAGGCACGTGAAGGCGCGTTTATCGATAACTTATCGATAACTTTATCAATAAAAAGCAGTTGAAACCTTGCCTATCGCGTTGCGTCAAACCACCACCACCATCAAGCCTTCAAACCGCGACGTAGTTCAACGCCCACAATCATGTCCCTCTCCAGCTCCCCCTTCCAGACTATCGTAGACGACGACACCTTCGTCGCCAAAACCCCCGTCTCCACGCTCTCCGAGCGCACCGCCGCGTCTCTCGCGTTTGCGCTCAACACGTACAAGCACATTCTGCTTGCGCTCAGCCTGCTGGAGGAGCCCGAGACGCCGAATCCGGCGTTGTGTGAGCGGTGTGAGCCTCCGGGTAGTTTGTTGAGGGGTCCGCCGAGGAGGTTTGAGCGTAAGATACGTAGATGATGACTGGGTGACGGGGCTATGCGCTGTTGCGTGTTGGGATGGAGGATGGCTTTACCCGGCATTGCATTCACAGTAGGCTAACAGCTATTCACACGTAGATCCACGAGCGAAAGCGCCACCAGAAACGCTCATCAAACTACACCGTCACACCATTAGCTTCGCAGCCATTACCGATGGCCATTGCGATCACGACGAGCTATTCTTAGGCAGAGGTCCCTGTAGCACATCCTCATTACCCTATATCCTCCTACTTACATCATTAACCACGCGTCCCCGCGGACTCTACCGCAACGCCCAAGCCTCTGCCTAAGGAACCCGTTGTCTTCGGCGAGAAACCTCCCTCCACGCCCCAAGTGGGCATCATGTCTTCGCGTGCACGTCGTCCGCCGCGGCCCGTTGTATTTTCGCCGTTGTTTACTGCGCCGCCGAGGCGTCCACTGTTTCGGGGTTCGGCTCGGTGTGAGTCTGAGTTGCTGGCTGAAGAGGAGGAGAGGAGTGATGAGGAGGCTGTGGAAGTGTAGAGGCTGTGTCGCGTAGATGATAGATGATAGATGATTATGCGAACAGGAGTTCTTGGAGTGTTTGGCAAAACGAACCCGGACGTGATCTTGATTCTGTGCTTACTTTGAAGATATGCTTGTGTTTGGTAAGTAGGCGTGCTTTGCTTTCGCTCCAGGTACTGCGGTGATGTTGTCGTTCATGTTCAGTGCGGGGTTGGTCTCCTATGAGTCTGTGTACATACTCTTTCAGCGACGTACATCCAAGGTCGTTCAACCCATGATCTATGTGCGCCTGCTTAGAGTGCCTGAAACTTAGTCCGAATGCCGGTTCTTGGACTCTCCAAGCCGCAGGTGCATATCCTGATTCCTGGACCAGAAGCATGTCCTAAAGTCATCGTGGAGAAGCGCCTTGCGAATCAATCAATACGTCGAGGGCATTCTTGCACCCTCTTCGAAGTAGATCCCAGAAGCTTGAATCATAACTCCTATTCATCGCCAACAACGTAAGCTTTCATTCCTCCTTCGCGACAGTGAACCACTTCCAGATCGTGATGTACAGTGTCGCTATGGACAAATCGACCCCAAAATCGAGCTCTTCGCCGCACCATTTCCTAGTACCGAGGCAGAAACAATATTTCGAGAACCTTTTATTATTAGTGGTCAGACTATGGAAGACAATTATAGGGAATAGCCCTTAGCTAGATTCTCTTTAACAGGTATCTCAATAATACTCGTCACAATGCAGCATAAATTCTTGCGCTAACTTCATTAACTACACCTAAAAAGAATGTAATTACCCGTAAAAGGGCTGGCACAATAGCTTTACTTGAAATCTCCAAAATATATCCCAACCGCTAACATCTCCTGTCTCTCTTAGCTATAGACGGTCCTAGTTTTGCCTTGGCGGGGATGGAAGAAGTGGCCGCAAAGCATCAATCAGCTCCGTAGATCCATAGCGTACCTCGCCGGAATTTGGCTCAATATCAACCAAGCCACCCTTGTTTTGGGCGTCATTGGCTTTTATGAGAAGCTCAGCAAGGCTTGCGCCCATATTCTGCTCAAAGACCTCCTTCCATTGCGAGCGAGCTACGGCCTCTACGTTGATTTTCCGGCCCGAAAGCTCGCACAGTGCCGCCGCCACATCGATAGCACTATACCGGCGCGGTCCCTCAGCGTGAACGATCTCCACGTCTTGCTCACTCGCGGGGCGTAACAAGAGGTCGGCGGCAATCAAACCAAGATCTAGCGCCGAAATCGTAGGAAAGAGCATATCGACTGGGTCGTGAAAGGTTGGCAAGGTTCCAGATGCTACAGCCACTGGGATGACACGTACCCATCCCTGCATGTGTTCTGCCGACCGTAGGAATAGCTTAAGGCCAGGGACTTGGCGAAGTCGCTCCTCAAATGTACGACACATCGTAGGCATCCCGATGTCATGAGCAACGTGAGCGCCGTAGTCCGAGATGGCCAGCACCCGCTTCGGGCGTGCCTCTTCGAGCGCGCCAGCAAGGCTTTCGATCGCCCTTCGCATTTCTCCAGCTGGGTCGTCCACCTGCGGTGACGGCGGAAGGATAACTTGGACGACATCCGCACCGCTGATCGCCCTGGCAAGAGCCCCAGAATCCAGCAGGTCAGCCAGGACGACCTCGCACCCCATCTCTTCTAGCCGTGGTGCTTTTGCCGCGTCGCGCAGAATCGCTCTGACCGGCATGCCCGCCTTACGTAACGCTGACGACGTTGCATAACCAACTTTTCCAGCTGCTCCAACAATGGCAAACATTCTTGTTGCTTTGCGTTTGATACGCAACGAATATGGAGTGGGTGGTATGTAAGGAAGATGAGTAGGGTCTGCTTTCGTGTGGCAGACAAGCAAGCTTGCCAAAAGTGACAGGTATATGATTCGAAACTAGGGAACAAAGTCGAAAGGCTACGTTGTGGCAAGACCAAATCAATGAGAACAGCAAATATCTTCTGTACTTCAACGCCTACTTATGATAACAACAAACCCGATATCTCCGAACTGAGAGAAAGAATCTTCTACCGGATAGGGTGTTATACAAAGGCGGAGTGAGTACACTCCTAAGTCCGTTCATTTATAAACTAGCCAGCTGGGGGTGAAGGGATGTTTTCCGCGGAGAAAGACATAAATTCACAATATAACGTTTAGCATATGTATGTGAGCATGGTGGCTTAGGGTCCCGGCCCCACTTGGCGAATACCATGCGCAACGGTAACCTCAACGGGTGCGCAACGCTAGCTTCAATCAGCGCGATGGCTTGCCAGGGTCTGACGTAATCGAACAGCGCTAGGCTTGGACCTTGGCGCAACGACCGCAACGTCTTCAACTACTACTTTGCCGTGTCACGTCGTTCGAACGAGTATATACGAACTTTGAAATGGTGAACTACGGGGTGTCTCGAGGCTGCGAAGCATGCAAACGAAGGCGAAAAAAGGTAACTATTCTTTTACTTTGTTAACCAGTGGATTCGCAGCTAACACAGCGCCCTTAGTGTGATGAAACACGCCCCGTAAGCTTCTCTCCAGGTCGTGAGATAATGGTTAATCGACCGTGTCAACTTTGGTTTAGACATCCTCGCATTTCCACGTGTCTCTCGGCAGAATATGAGTTCTTGAAGGATTTCTCTTGTGTCTAACAGATTGCGTCAGGCGTGCGAACGGTGTATTAGGTCGAACATTATCTGCCCTGGGTATCTTAATGAACCAGAGTATGTGTTCCGAAACGCCACGGTGGCTCCAATAGGGTACTTTTCAGCTGGACACGAAGTCGAGGCTGGCTCATGGCATCCCCGGTCTGCCACGCACATGTCGGCCGATGATCAACTGGTAAATGATAGCGTCAACTCCTTTTACGACGACTACGTCGTCATTTCGGCGGAACGGGCCGTGTCTCGTGGTTTCCTTGATGGCATAGAGCATCTAATTCGGTTTGCGGGCGAATCTTCCGACGTGGCGCAAGCTGCGAGACTTGTTGCACTGGGTGGAGTTGCGAATAGGCTTGGGCGTTTAGACCTTCTGGATCGAAGTCGATTGATGTACGGAACATTGCTTGGATCTTTCCAGAAGGCGCTCTTGGACCCTCGTACAAAAAACACAATGGAATCTTTGATGACTGCGACACTGTTAGGGATTTACGAGGTCAGTCAGGGACTCATCTTTATGCTGTTGCTGAACGGGACACAGGTAATATCCGATGTGGATGCACTGGGACAACATGCTGCTCATGTTGAGGGCGTCGCTGCTCTTCTGAACAGTGAATCTTCTCTGTTCAAATGCAACGCCACTGCACATAAAATCCAGTTCCACAATTCTCTTCATATCAATGGGACGCTAAGTGTATGTTCGGGGCCCTCTTCCAGACTCACCACTAGCTCAGATAAGGTATTAGGACATGCGGTGCTCTTCCATCCTCTGCAAGCCAGACTCGAACCCAGCAGTAATTGACTTGGATTATATCTTCAACAGGTTCTCCTTTTCCTTTCATAGAGCAAAAGCGCTACTCGTCGATCCTTCCTGTGCGTCTGTCGACGAAATACGTAAGTTGAGAGACGACGTTGTCCTGTTGGACGACGAGTGCTCCAAGTGGGTAGCAAATCAAACGGGTGAATGGATTCCGAGGACGATTGGCTCAATTACTGTGGAGCAAGCGTGCGCTTCTAAGATCGCAAACTGTTGGCCTGGTCCCATCGATACCTACTTTGACCGTACGTATGTCCTCTGCAAGACGAGCCTATACTGTGACTAACCTCGGCAGTCTACGTTGCTTCGATTTGGAATACATATCGGAAGATTCGTCTCATGGTATTGGATATCATCTTCAAGTGCTCGGAACGCCTTGGTGCACCTTGCGATCAGACCCAACTGGACGCACAGCGGACTGGAGAAGCAATAGCTGCGTCAATACCGTTTCATTTGATGGCAGACGCACAAGAATACATCCACATTGTCCAAACTGGTTCCGAAGGGGCATCGCCAGGCCGGCCGGTGGGCGGCTTACTCATGTTGTATCCGCTGCATGTCGCCGCTGAATGCACAGCCTTGTCTCAAGAACTACGAGATTTCATGAAAAGTCAACTAAGGTGGATTGGGAAGGTCATGGGCATTGGACAAGCAAGCCTTCTCAGCAACGCAAGTGTTTCGTAGTTGGGGACACGCTGGATCGGGGCTAACTCCATGCAGTCATCTATTCATCTTCCATGGGATTATATCGCGGAAGGGCACCTGCTTGTATGGGCTGGTATGCTTATTACACCTACCTGAATGTTTGGGCTCCTGAGCTAGAGTGATAAGTTTACTCTAAGTATGTAGCTCTTCTTTCTTATCTATTAATTGTGTTTGATGTCTGATTAGTGTTGCTTATCGTATAATACCATCTACAATTCTGATTTATGGTAAGAAAAAGCTAGAACAACACTATTAACGAGCAGATGCCATCTTTTGCAGAACACCGCATAATTATTAAGTCTCTAGGGCTTGGGTTGACGCTTATGCGGACGCCAATCTTGTAACAAAAGCCGGCCAGGAGGCCCGCAAAGCGTCTTGGCTTGACTTGAAAGTGCAGCGGAAAGCGTGCATGCGCGGAAGCGGCGCCTCATCCAGATGAAGTCTTTTAACCAGCTGATTCTAGTGGCGGCAGACTAGGGAACAGGATCGGCGGGGTTGCTGCTGAGGGGGGAGTGGGTTAGGCAACCTTTATGAATGTGTTGCA
>JAFHBV010001113.1:0-32786 GCA_019022785.1 Pseudomonodictys pantanalensis
GTCCCCGCGGCTCCCAAAGCCCCCGCACAGAGGCTCGTGGATCCGTGGAGACGGCCTGCGTGGGCGCCGCCGCTGCAAGAGAATCGGAGGAATTTCTTCCAAGAGGGGAGGGACAGGGATGGGGGATTGCAAGGTGCGGGGGTGCCGAGGAATGTGAGGGAGGGGGAGGAGCTGTTTCAGCCGCCAAAGTTGAAGTATGATAGTTATGTGGCGCCGAAGGAGACGGGGTTGGAGAAGGCGTTTAATAAGCTGTTCTCTTAGGAGGGGTTAGACTGTGGACCGATTTTATGATGGTTGAGTTTTCTAGAGCAGGAGGGATTCTTTGCATTGATGGTCGGGCTGGCATGGATGGAGTTTTGGCTTTGATACCCGAGACTTTCCTTTGTTCCGCGTGGATGGATTTGATGGGAGGTGTTTATCGGCTGTGAGCCTGTAGACTTGTGTAGGTTGGCCTGGTCACGCATTTGTTGGAACATCGCAATAAATAGAAGTACTAATAAAAATCAATAGAAGACTCGGAACCAGAAATTACTCTAGCCGGGGAGATCTAAGACATTTGAAATTTTCTAGAACCTGGAGCGAGGCAATAGCCTGCGGCTGGTACGTTCCTTCCCGTGTCGTGTGTACGCTAACGAAACCCTTCCGCCTTTTCTGGTGAGAATACCTTTTCCTCGTAAACGTTTTCTTCTTTCGGTCTTTCTTCTCTACAATTTAACGGCAGGGCGATGTCAGCCTTACTTGCGCCTTAATGCATGCGGCCCCTGCATACGCCCGGTTTTAAATAATCGTCCAGCTCCTCAGCCACGCTGGCGCCTAAGAATCAGCATACTTGAGATCTCCAAAAGTGTCCCGCTTCGTCCTTGCGCTTCGTCATGTTTAGCCACCTACTCTGCACTCCATTGCCCACCCTCAACTTATTCGAGTATGCGCGCCGCTTTTGATCGTTTTGCGGCCATACCTAGCTTGCTCGTCACATCGTCAATATGTTACACCTTACTTGGTGCGCAACTCGCGGGCTACAGAGGTTCGGAATCTCTTGTAGCGTGGTACGAACGGAATAGGACACTGGTCACTGTAATGGTGCAGCTCTTATCTCAAACGCTCGGGCTATTGCACGTTCACGTTGTCTGTGGGTATAGTCCAGGTCTACAATTCTCGACATTCACTGACTACGTGCCAGGTGCCACTATCCGCTCGTCATGGGTATTATCGATATCGACGGCACGCTTTCGGCTTCGCACCGTGCATTTCATACAAGCGTTGACTGCACCGAGAATGACGTGGGATTTACCTTGGAAAATGAGCATAGTTGTGCTGATGACCGTCACGGCTGCCATGGTTCCTGCGCCTCTATGGGCAGCAGCAATGGCACCAGTACTGACCCAGCATGATGTGGAGCGCTCGGTCGAAATCCCAACATTCCAGACTTCCAATGCGTCTGCTCTCTGGGACGGCAACAAGTCTACCGCCTTCACGACTGGGGGCGATCCCCAATGGCTCGCCAGCCAAGGCATGTTCTCGCTCAACGTCAAGTACATTCGAGCCAGCTTACTCGACTCGGCGCGCTCAGCCTCCGTCCTGTCCAATGGACTAAAAACACACGCCAAACTCGACAAAACCGGTTTCGTCTACGAGGGTCGAAGTTATGGAGTAGGTGCCGGCGCAGGCGCGGGCTTTGTAGACATCCCCGACGTGAAGACCCCGAACCTCTACAAACTTTCCCAGCTTGGTCTCCGCGCAGAAGTCACCTGTTTCTACAACGACAGCATCATTGGAGGCTTTGAACCCTATGCAGCCGAGTCTAATACACTGCCCATTGGTCTGTGGCTGTCCGTCGGCGGCACTCCCGACGGATCTCTAGCCGACCTAGCACCCTTCGCAACATGGACGCCATACGATCTCATCAGCTACCTGATCTCCTACAACGAGCCAGAACGAAAGATCCAACTACAATTCATCACCGGCGCAAGCGGGACGAATATATCCGATTATCACGACTACTATCAGTTTGGCCAATTCACAAACATGCAATGCGACATCGGCTTCCAAGAGCAGATGTTCGAGGTAGCCGTGAACAACACCGGCAAGCGTATCCAATCCAAACTCGTCGGAGATGCTTCGCCAGATTGGCCCAGTTACGGCCACGAGGTCGCGAGACAAATCACAGACTACCTTCTTCTTATCCCGCTGGGCAACAGCTGCATCAACGGGTGCGAGTTCGGCGTGGCGCTGGTCGACAACATCAATCAGCTGTTCAACCAGTCCGGCACTAGGAACAACGCAACGCTGTTCACCGGCACCCAGGATTACTTCGCCTCGCTCGTGGACAACATGCTGGTAAATCTGCATCTCTACAGGCTCGTCTCTAGCTCGCCGGACCCGACTGAGGCTGCCACGGCAACGGTGACTGTGCCTGCGCTCGTTTATGGGGACAAGGTGTTTGTCTGGATTGTTGGCGTTTTAAATGCGGTTATTTTGTTTGCGTATCTCTGTGAGGTTGTGAGGACTAGGGCTTGGAGGAAGATTCCGCCGCTGGATATTATGAATGATAGCCAGGTTATGATTGCGGCTTTTGAGGGGGGCCGTTTGTTTGAGCGGTCGGAGGATAGTGATGGGGCGTCTGAGGAGAAGAAGCGGATTTCGCATGATACTGTGTTAAGGCTGCCGGATGGGGTTACGCTGTTCCCGGACAAAAGGCACTTAGGATGATGGTGGGTATTGACGGGGAAGTATCTATCGTGGTGACCAGCTTGCATAGCTTCTTGGTGTGGACTCTCTTCGCACAGCGCTCTTAGAATGTGACCTCGGCCATCAGGCGAACCCACAGCATGAGCCAAACTGAAGGGTTCGTCTTTGAAACTGCGCCCGAGAGCACATCCGCCGCCCTCGTCGTGGCATGCTTCGTTGTCCCCGGGCCCATATGCATCTAGTGGCTTCCCTTGAATCAGCATAGTTTGCTTCGTATACTGTAGCCACTTCGCCCGAGAAAGATTACCAGTGCGAATATCTCGATTGCACCAGTGACAGCAATGGTACCAGACGAATGCCACAAACGGGAAGCTTCCAGCCAACATATACGTGTGATGAGAAGCGAAGCGAGAAGAAACTCGGCGATGAAATGTCATTTCCTTTCATTGTACTAGCGGGGTCTGTGGCCGATCGCTCTTCTTCATGTATACACTCGCTGTTTTCCTTCCATCACCTAGAAACGTCCAGCTCGACGAACTGTCATTGTCTGTGATTGCGGCACTGGCGTGTTCTTCGAAAACATTATGCTTTGACAGAGACTACTGAGCAAGCACAGTCGGGTATATAAGATCAGTGGCGATCTTCGTCTATGTCTCAGCATCACACTGCTTACCGTTCTCAGCAAAACGAAAAGGTTTAGTCTCTTTTTTTTCAGCGCATATGCCATCTCGTCGGACAATTTCCATACACGATGACTTTCACACTTCCACCGAGCAAGACTTTAACCGAAGATATGATTGCAGCGCGAGCCTACATTACAAAGAACTATCGAACATGCAAATTCAACAGCGAAGGAGAATATGAAGAGATGACGTACCTCCCCAAAGAGGCAATCGACAACGTTGCTACTCATACCAATATTCACACCATGGTGAATAAGGATGGACAAATTCCACCGGATTCCAAGGGGAAGACCGTTCAGAACATCCTCCAGGACGGTAAGACATCGTTCGTTATATGTCTCATGGCCAATCTTCGTCCTCATTCTCTCCGATCGTTCATGGAGGAGGGAGTCAAGGATTCCGTGCTTCTTGATTCTGGTCCAAACATTTCACGGTCTCCGTTCAGATTTCGAGAACTTCAAGCAGAGTAAGGGTCGAGCCAACTTTCCAACACTCCGCGAAGGTGACTTTGATCTCGCTTTGCCTAGGGGAACCCAAATCCCAATTGATTGCAAGAAGGAAGCAGGAAGGGGCTCGGCCGGCAAAGTTTATGAGGCCGAAGTGGACCCTCAACACTATAACCAGGTTCGCCGTCAAGCGCATCGGGAAAACAGAGCACCCGGACCGGGAGAGAGCTTTTATCAATTCCATAGCCCAAATCCGGGAGTCTAAGCATTCACATCTTGCAAAGTGCCTTTCTGGCTTTACTTACGGTGAGGAGTACTATCTCATAAGCCCGTTCGCCGACCACGGGAATCTTGAGGAGTTCATGGAGAAGCATCCAAAGCGGGTAACAGCGAGGCCAATCGCCTAGCTTGTGGAGCAAATGTTTGGCCTAGCAGATGCTCTCCGAGTGGTGCACAACCCGCAATACAAAGACAAGAGCGAGCGAGCTGGGTACTTCCATGATATCAAGCCCCAAAACATCCTAGTCTTCGACCGTCCTAAAAAGGGCAAGGGGCCGTATGAACTCCGTCACACAGATTGGAGTTGCGCAAAGGTGAATCCAACCAGCAACGCTGATGGCAAGGCTCTTGAGAGCCACAAGAGTGCCGCGCCAGCTAATCCAAAATACAATCCTCCCGAAGCAGGAAAGGACGGCGAGGGAAAAACGTCGCGGCCGCACGATATCTGGTCTTTGGGATGCATATTCCTAGAGATGCTCGTGTGGCATTGCCAAGACTTGGATGGCTTGGAGGCCTTTCGCAACAATGTAGCCGGGGATGAGGACGACGGCGCGTTTTGGTGCAAGGAAGATGGCAAGGATCCGGAGCTTCGCACCGCCGTTAAAGATATGATGATCGAACTCAGAAAAAGCAAATATCCGCCAAAGGCCAAAGCCTTCATCTCTATCCTTCAAGGTATGCTGAAGACGGATCCCAGAGATCGATTCACTGCGGATGAGGTGGTGGAAAAGATGAGAGATTGGAAGAAGAAATGAGGAGTGGAGAGGTGGGTGTCCTTCGCGCATTGAAACCTACTCATGGCCTGCGGTCGTTTGGTAGCCATAGACTAGGGCTTTGGACTTTCAATGACACATGCGGAAGGCTGAATTGGACAAGAAACTGGCGGAATGGGAGAAAGATGGTATGGGGTAGAAACTTTGTACAACGTTTGAATCCAAACAGCACACTTCATATTGACTTTGTTTCTATGTAGCCTTGTCTTATCACTAACTTATCCTCCACCGTATATCGGAGAAGCCGCGTCCATATAGAGTTGTACCAATCCATAAAGATATGCCCTTGGGTTGGCCAACATATGTGGCGAAACAACCACGGCTACGACCCGGTGCCACCGTGACTTCCAGAATGCGTATGGCTCTGCAAAGGCAATTCTGAAAATGAAAGATCCCAGTGCTATTTTTCTGGCTTACACAGACGAAATTTAACTATATCATACTAAACTCCAGCAACTGCTTGGTGGCGGGTAGCCTCCCTATGTCGAACAAATGTGGCGACCAAATTCTCCCACAGCATGCCAAAATTGACCCATACATACCAAACAAAGAGAGTCACCATAGTAAGAGGAATTGATACTGCGAAGAACAGCCAGCAGTTTTGTGCATAAACCATTGACACGCTACCAGTCACAGTGGCGGTCTGCGAAACAAACTGCGTTGAACAGAAACTCTGCATCTGCTTTAGTGACGGCAAAGTGGCTTCTATTTGAGGTTGATACTCACTGCGACTGCTGTGCACGGCAAATAGATCAACAAAATAATGGTGAGTATCCTAACACTGGTGGACTCCCGGCTGCTCTTCTCTGCTAAGTCTCGCATGACTGTATTCTCCTCCTGCGCTTGCTTTTGCAGCTCCTTTAGTGCCATCATTTGCTTGTTGAGGTTATATGCTGTTTGACGCTCTATGAGGGACGATATCTGCATCTCTTTAGTGTATATCAAATTGTAAGAGGAATTGTAAGAACCAACGTTCTGGTGCTTTTCACTTTCGAGAGTAGAGCTTTCGCACTCTTCCTCAAGTACTCCACCTCCCTCGAAACACCTTCTAGACCCTCCAGGGTCTCTTTGTTGTCTATTGGTGGTTGGCTTGCTTCCTTGGAGCGAACGAAATGTTCACGAATTTGAGTGAGGGCTGCTATTGTATCCGATGTCGCGTCGAGACATATCAACACATTGTTTATGTGATTGCCAAGCCTGGTGAGGCGCTGATAGTCTTCGACATCCATTGACAAAAGCTTATCGGGGTCGCCCTCGTCGCCCATCATAACTGCGACAGCGTTCCTCGTCTTCGCACATGTTAGTAAGACAAGAACTCGAGGTGATGCCAGGTGATAGAACAAAGTTCGACGTGACGAGGTGAAGGTCCCATGCCACGATACTTCCATGAAAGGCTGAGGCAAGGTGATTGAATGGGACTTACCAAAACTGTCACCTCCGCCAACAAATCGAGGAGATAGGGTCTCCAAGAAGCCACCGCAGTGGTGAGAAACAACATATGAAGCTCGAAGGGGTCCATTTCTTCAATGGAATCATGATGTTGTGCGTGGTCATCCACGATGTTTTCCGTTCTCTGCGAGAGGCCCACGAATACCCAGGTGGAATGGAATCTCAGTGAGGCTATATGCTTATTGTATATGGCATATTGGCGTAACGGCCATGGTGACCTACCCCCACGATTGGTATACTCGACAAATCGGACGATGTAGGCACATTCTAGAAGCATCATCATCATAGGTCAAGTGATCCGAAGGAAGAACAGCTTACCGAAGGCTTCGAAATTGTCTTCGACGCACCGGTACTTGAGTGATGGGGGTCCTACTTCACCCTCACTGGCCTTGAATCTGAAACTCACTATCAGTTCCAACAACTTTGGAAAAACTTGCAGCCTGTCAACCAGGTGTCCGAAGACTTCTTCTGTGATAAGAACTCGGCTCCAGGAATTCGTTTGGCGCAGATAGCTATACAGTTAGACATTTTCCGGTGAAGCCGAACAGGTTTCGTACAATACGCGAAAATCTTCGTGAGTATCCTATCAAATCTGTCAGACGATCTAAAAGTTTAATGAAATTTGTCTCGGCACTTACCTCACAGAATTGTCCAAGCTTTGAAGAATCCAACTCGATGACTGCTAATCTGGCCTCTATCAGCGACCGAGACGCCCACCGTGGGCTTACTCCATTCAAGGGTGTTGCTGCTGCCGAGAATCCTATCCCACCTTCGTGCCTCGGTTCTTCTCGTGGGTCTTGTGCGTCACACGTTGCGTCCAGAGAAGAGCTTACGAGAGCAACGGCGGTAAACACTGGTGTTGATGAACTCTCGACTCCTTCGCGCATTATCCTGCCATATTGGCTGAGATCAGCCAATGATGTCTTTGTATGGACTTCGATCCTGCCAGCCTTCGATTTTGGCTCGAATATGTGTGGCGTGCTTCGTTGGTAGTACTCGCACGCAGGTGGACTGCAGCTATACGAGAGCTTATGCCGATACAAGGACGACATTGGAAGGACTCTTCGAGTGAGTGAATAAGGTAGGTCAAAGAATCAAGCAGCGGGAGGGACCTCGATTGACAGCGCAAAGGACGATGCGGGTCTATGAAGCTAGGAAGGCTGTGCTCGGTCGCACAAACTACCTAGGCAGACCGGAAAGCTGGCATGCAGTTAGCCGCGTCGAGTTACACGACTTAAGTGATCGTGCAATCATACCCGAGCATCAAGCCAATGAAACGTCTCACCCCTTCCTGTCATGCATTCACCCGGAGGAAATATGTACACTTTCCGTTCAGATGATACTTTGTGACCTAGAATACATGCTGTGGCTCGGCAATGCGTATCCAGCATACCATATATGTGAGTAACCCCCGCACGCTGCGATTCTGCATGCTGTACGGCACTTACGCATACTTTGTATACAATGTCTTCTGCTCCCCCCGCCTCTCCTACCATGAAAATGCAAACGTACGAAGACGGAGAACGCTACTACGACAAGAAGAAATTAGAAGAACTTTGCACCCGCGAATTTGGTCCAAAGGCTGAGGTTGGGTGGAGAATCCAAGTTTGTCTCCATTTCTGATATGGGGGTTATAAATGGGTTACTAAGAATAGCCAGGTCAGAGGGGACATATGGACGATCAAAGCACCTCGTTTGCTCACAGAGGTACGTCAGTCGCATTCAAGGCCCTTCGCGCAGCCGCTCATACGTGGGGTACAGGAAGAGCTTTCGTCCTGCTGGAAATGAAGCCTCTGGTTCAGGTTATGGCCTGGGCAATGCTCCTCGGAGTTTCTGTGGAGAAGGCTACCGTTTTCTATTACGTTCGGTCAGCGATCGGAAACATTGTGGGTTGGTAATAGCTCTCGCACGCAGAAAAGATCGGTGGCGATGAAGATCGGTATACCTTGGGAGCTCCGTACTATGCTTGAATATAGCCAACCGACCTTGTGCTAAATCTTATTCATCAAATTCGTGATACTTGTTCTTCAGATTTTTCAAGTGATATGCAGTCGTTCCGGGTGTGGGGAAATGTCTATGATAGACGGTAATGGCACCTGAGGACCGATGACAGGCCGTGTACGATATATCTGGGTAAACGCACTTCAGTAAGGCAGAATAGAGCAAATCTACTGAAACATGGAATAAAAATAGGGGGGGGGGGTAAACATGAATAAGAACCCAAGAAAAGCCGGATATAAAATAGGCATGTATAATCCCCAGAAGGCTAAGTTGCCCCGAATACACTCACGTCTCTTTATCTCGATTCTTTTGTCCGTGGGATTCCCCCAACCAGCTCTTTCTCACAGTAGGATAAGCCTATTCAAGGACTTTCTGAGTCTTTTGACGGATACCCTCTCCAAGATCTTCTCTGATGCAGTGCTACGATTATTGCATCAAAACTTAATGGAGCTGATGTACCTGTCTTTGGTCCTCCGACCATCCTGCCTAGAGAAGGTAGTAGATCTTTGGGCGAAGACGTGAATGATCTTACTGTCGATTCTGTTACTTCTTTGAAGGCTTTATGTACCTTGCCTGCGTACTGAACAGCGCTGTCTACGGTCACGGCGCTACTTCGCGTAGGGCTGCAGTTTCGCTGAATGACTGAAACGACCGCGATACCACTATCCTCCAGGCTCTAACCAATTGTGGCCCTCTGGCCCAGTCTTCAAAATCAACATAGCCTCTTGTCACCATATGGAACCTCAACCGATTTAACTTCGCACGTCCACAGCTCGACATACCTGTCATCTTCAAACCCTTGACGAACAGACACACCTCTCCCACCATAACCCACAGCCCTCTTCGCCTCCTTCAAGCATTCCTCCCTCATCCTCCCCATAACCCCATCAATCCACCCCTCATCCTTATAACTCCAAGTCACCAAATCCTGACGAACCCTAATGCTGACCGCATCCAGCCCATTCGGAATGGCATCCAGGAAGTCCCAATTATACTTTGCCCCTTCCTTTCCACTAATCAGCGTGTCATCGCAAACATCGTAGCTGATCTTGCACTCGAGCTGCTTCAGCTGCGCATTCATCGTATACGAGAGAGCCCGCAAAAACCTCGTGCTGTAGTCGTACCTGCCCACATCGACGTCCATACACACTGCGTTATAGCCGTCTTCGTCTGCGTAGCCGCAACTGCAGCACTTTGCGTAGATCTCGCCCAGATCCAAGCTGCGCATGAGGAGGACCGAGGGGAAATCTGGCACCGCGCGGAATGCTAGCTTTGGGGCGTTGGCGCGTAAGAGGGTGAAGTGCGCGGCGCTGTAGAATTGCTCGAGGGCTTCGGCGCGAAGTTGGTGGTTGATGCGCAGCCATCCGGGAAAGGTGGGGAGCTCGGTGGGAGGAGAGGTGTCTGCGGTCTCGTAGCGATATTGTGCGCGGAGTACGAAGCAGTATGGGTCGGCTTGAGGGAATTTGTGGGGGAATGTTATGCGCATGTCGTCCAGCGCGAGGTCGTAGATCATGTCGCGCAGTTCGCGGGGGAGTTGGAAGAAAAGGAATCGCTTCAAACGAGGATTCGGAGAGCCTTCCATTGTGGCTTCTCTTTGAAGATGGAGCATTATTGCGTGTTTTTCGCTCTGATGGAACGCGTAGACTAGCTTAGGTGGCCTTCAATGGCCAGTGAGTCCAACCAGGAGAGCCTTTCACGATGAGTCAAATCACTGGTTGCTCTATCGGACTTGGAAACCCGCGGGAGGGTTCCGCGGGTATCTTTGATGCGGTGGGGAATGGAGCTTGAGGTTGTGTTGTCGAAGTATGAGGGAAGGAAGACGGTTAAATTCGCAGCTACCTCAGGCTGACATAGGCAACAGCATCACGTGCTATCACGATTGTGGAGTTATTGAGAGATGCCTCCTCCAAGCTAGTAGGGAGCGAAATGGGTCCCGATGAGACGTGAGGACAAGAAAGGTAGTCAGGAGAATCGATCCATGCCCTATTCTTGCACAGCCACAGGCAGCGACTCCTACTCCCGCAGGAAGACCGGAGTATCGTTTGATTAACTAATGTAGCTAGCTGCACAATGCTCACCGAATGCATTAGTCCTTCGGGGGGAAAAATGCGATAGTTACTAAACCACATACCGCCTCATTCTGCATCGAACAAGTAGAGATATTGCATTGGAAACACTGAGTTTGAATACTACCCGAAGAGGCCAACGCCGGCAAGCGCACAGCCAGATCGTGCAGCACTTCGACGCACATGATCTATCAATGAATTAGTCACCAAGAAATCGTATCTTTTAGCCCAAAGCAGCGTGCGGACTCAGAATAGAAAACTATTCCCTTCCAATGTCGTACGTGAACGTTGCCTTAAGGTTCGCTGAGTCAAAGTGCCATGGATCGACAGGCACCCCAGGTGGGTACGCGGGAACGGCCGCGCGATGTCACTGAGCCATCTTTGGGGGCCACATCAGCGTGCACTAAACGACGACTCCAGTATATGATAATCGCGACGTCCTCTTACCCTGCGTCGTCAATCTAATGATTTGAGAATCAGCGACCCGCGCCCTGTAGTCTGGAGCGGTGAGTACGCCTCCGTCGCATCCCGGATCGGGATCTATTTTCCAGTCCTCAGCTCATGGACTCAGATGTACAGATTCAACAGTATGCACAATACCACGTTCCAGGGGCGCCATCGGCTCGCTCGCAGCTCTCGAATCAGCTCTGACAAAGATGAGCCCATGGAAATCATCGTACGAGATTTCCACGTGGTGGCGCCTGCGGCTGACATGCCACGAGAACTGGAATTCGATAACCGAGATCTGATCTTGATTACTAGTCTAATAAACATCAATCTGGAGGTAAGTGTTGCGAGAGCACTTTTCGTGGAGCTGAACATGCGTTCTAGCCTACGATCCAAAATTAGCGAGCTGCGCGTCAGCCATCGCGCAGTTGCTGCGTCAGCCTTGCTTTGGTAACCACCTTCTTCTCAGTTTCTCCGTCTGGAGTAATAGAACGCCGAGGCCGGGTATACTTGTACACCCGCGGCTCGAGTATGAGGGCAGTAAGCGGAGTGTGGAGGATGAGTAAAGGTGAGCGAAAAAGTGCCGACTTGCGGGCCGGGGAAAGGCATTGCCCGGGCGAGCTCGGCCTAGTGCGTTTTGGCATGCCTACGGCCGAAGTGGTGCCGGCTCAGGCTGCGTAATACCTGTAGTCGGCACCTGGCGTTGAACTCGGGCTGACAGCGAAGTCGGTAAGCGGCATAAATCTTGCAGAATGTTGTTGAGTGTTAAGTGTAAGGAAGATTCGGCCGCAGGACGAATTCGCGCGCCGGAGAGCGCATCTCCATGCTCTCCGCACGAACGAATAGGTGGTTTAGTGACAGTCATTGTTTGCATTGTGCAGGTAACACGAGTATGCATTCATACTTTTCGCGCGATTAATGCAGTGTTGCAGACGTGCTTGGCGTAGCTATGTTCTTTTCCCATATGTGCCGTAAAGGGAAGGAGGTCCAAGAACTGGGATGCGACACACCAAATGCCGGTTGACGTCGACGAATTGAGCCAAGCCAGGGTAGCGACGGGGGGACGGGAATTGGGCTTCCAAGATCATCGTCCTGCCCTGCATATGTGATAACGCATGCCGAGCGAGGGACTTTGAAGCCCTGCATTTCCTTGTTCCCGATGGGAAGGTTGCCCTCACGAGGCAGTGGTGATACCAGGAATTTGAGAATAGAAGCCAAGGTGAATCATGCCATTGGCGCTTTATCCCGGAAGGGTGGGCGACGAACCCTGATTCTTGCGAACGACTGCGTGCGATATACGGAATAGCGCCGTCAGAGTTGTAGCAGTGAGGCCTGAGGCGTCATGATCGGCGTACCTACCTGCCCAAAGAGCAAGATGAAGCGGATGTGGGCGATGTCAAATAAATGCAGGGCAAGCAGGCTTGAAGATTTTGGGTTTCAACGCCCGTCCCTTGCCGTGCCAGCTCGAATGACCCGCGATATTGGATTGGGTGACAGCTGCGCTAGTATCGCTCGTGGGAATGGTGCCCGGGAAAGAGGCCTAAGCAGAGCGGGGAACTTTCCGCACGGGCAGCGATCATGCCTGCTAACAGGCAGAGTCGCCACGGTCAGTATTGAACGATGCAGTCAAGATAACGGTCGTTAGAATCAAGGCATGATGTGCGGGCGTGTAATGGGGTCCTGCAAAAATAGAAACTCGAAGCTGTCTCCGGTATCTTATTGTCAGACTGGCTGAATTGAGAGGGGATGGCTGAACCTGTTGGATTGAATGGATGATGTCATTAGCGACCACGACACGTTTTGATTGGCTTGGTGGCCCTGCAGGCACCACGAAGCGAGCCCCAGAATAAGACGATACAGGACAAGACAACGATCGTACGCGACAGCCCTAGGCCTCACATATATTCATTTAGTCGGCACCAAGGCATCCGTAGAGGTCGGGTAGCTGTCGGGTAGCTGTCGGGTAGCTTCGGTAGCCAGCCGGGTGGCTTAGCTGTGGCTAGAGCATACGCAACGTTGTGGTGCGACGTGTCTTTGGTCGAGATCATCAGCGCCCGGGCCAAGTGACCCTGGCCGGCAGCTCCGATCCTGGCAGGACCCTGAACATGTCCCCGCATGATTGGCTCCAGCCACAGTCCAGCGAGTACATGCCTTGTTCGGTCTTGTTCTCCACAAGACGCACGTTCTCTGGCTATCGATGCGAACTTTATGGTAACGACACTGCGTGAATTGCTGCATGTTCAGCAGCGGGCACTCCGCAGAGATATTGTCGCAGGTGGATGCTAGAAACTTCATCTGTGTGCATCGGCTGGACCTTGTGCTTTGGGAAACTTCGAGCCCACCCTGGCCCCTTCATCGTGGGGGACACCGAGTGTTTGCTGTAGTCATATTGGGAGATGCAGCTCACCCTGGCGCGCTGAAGGGCATGTATCCGATGGATGCGGCTCTTGGGGTATTGGTCGAGGGAAAATATCTCCTCTTTGCACGTTTCAAGCGGAGACCATGTGCAGGCTTCCTGTGGATGGCCACCGTCCCCTAGCCAGCCATGCTTTTGCGTGTTGGATGCGAACAGAGAGTATGCTTGGTCCGGTAGAGTGCCGCGCCGCTGTATTGCGCGTCACGATACCACTGAAGCTGAAAGAAACACCGTGTCCATTACTGTTGGTAATGAAAGTGCGCTTGCGGGGAGGTGGGTCACGCGCCACGGCCATGTGGCCATGGTCGAGATCTGTGGCTTTGGCACAGATTGCAAGATGGAAAGCAAGACGGAGAGAGGCTCTGGTGTCGGTTCGCACGAGCGTCGCATGCATGGCTCAGGTCACCAGAGCGTTTCTGGAGACGTTGCGCACTGCCGCGGGAAACGTCCGCGGCGGCCTGAGCATCCGGGCTCGTTACCCAACCGAAGGTGAGATGGAGTCGTCCGACGTGAAACGAAGAGATGCCGACAGCAAGAAGGACGGATGCATCTCCGGAGTCCAGAGACAGACCAGTCGCAGAGGCCGGTGGTGATGAGTAACAGGCTGTTCGCTTGCCAGCCGGCACGTTTCAACCCTGCCCAAGTGCGATGCGCGCAGGCATTCGACAATTGCTGAAGCGCGCTATTGAACGGTATTCTTGGAACAGAACATCGTTGCCCTCCACAGCGACGGCTCTGATACTCGGATGCGTACCGACTACTGCTAGTTGCGTGGTAAAAATTCTACAGGTGGGCGCACTCCCGGCGTGCACAGCCCAGCGGACACAGCACCCTTGCAGACTGGCGTCTGCAGGCGTATGCAGGGTACTTTAGGCATGCTTCTCGAAGGTCTAGGAGGGTACCGATCTGCGCCATCGCTCGAATCCCTGCGCCCCTACGTCACTCGCTGAGAATATGAAAGAAGTCGACGCCCGCGCGAATTCGTCACCCACAAGGCCGAAAACATTCGCTCAGCAATTTACAATCGCTCCGGCCCGTGACAAAAACTCTTAGCCCCGAGATTCCGAACGTAGCCGGCCTACCTTGGTATTCGACTGCGTTCCATCCTTTTAGATCACCTCATCAGGGCCTCTGCGAATCGGCCGCCCCACCGAGTCATAGCTAGTCACTCGCTCTCCTATAAGTCTTCTTGCCACCCGCGCTTGGTCCCTTACTTTTCTCTCGGTCCACTATGTTAGCTCTACAACAAAGACGTCAGCACCTTGCACAACATCATCCCACGTCCACCCTACCTTCTCCGCCCTCGACACAGAACACCATCCCCTTCGACGAGCTATCTCAACAGCTCCACGCACAACAGCTCTTCGACGAGAAGTTGCTGCACGACTACCTCGAATCGCAGCAGCAGACGTTTGCGCCCAACAACACCAACGTCGTCGTCGACACGCAGCCGAATCCTTTCATGACGGGCGCATTCGATTACTCGAGTCCGACCATCAGGATCCAGCAGTCGACGCCGACACCGCAGCTCACGCAGAACTTCGCGCCGTCGCCGATGCTCTCCAGCGCCACTGCCTCGGGCCTCGACAACTGGGCTGCCTACAGCAATGTGCAGAACGGCAGCCAGTCCCTCCAGACACCCACGCAGAGTCGCACAGCAAGGCCGCATCAACGTGCATCGTCATCCTCGTCGATAGGATCCAGTGGCTCGCAATATCAGGCCGTTGGGCCCACCGCTAGTTACCCGTACGTCCATGTCGCTCACCCCGATACGAATTTGCCATCCAGTTCAGCTGGGGTTGACTCATCCAACGGCGCTGACGAATATACCAGATCTTTCTCGAACGTTAGTAGCGTTTCGAACCATCTACCCACACCGACCCACACTCCTACACAAGACACCTTCTCTATGCATCCGAACACCTTCAACACATACCAACAGAACACTCAGGGCATGGACCAGACAATGGCCGCCCACCTGTCGATGAAGCAAGCGCTCATGGACCAGCAGCACGACGAGGACGTGCCCGGGTTCGGTCACTCAGCCAGACATAGCGTGTCGAGCTACGGGCACGACTCGCCGGCGACGCCACACACGGCACAAGGAGACGACTTGGACTTCAAACTGCCCCCTAACGGTGAGACTCTCTCTAAGGTGGACTCGTGGCTCTTCGATCAGTTCCTTACTTACGATGACGATCCAGATATGCGACAGCATCCAGTCCCAAAGTTCGAAAGAACCTTCACCGACATCGCTGCCGACTACTCGTACGATCCAAACGCAGTAGTGACGCAGGCACAGTCGATGCCGCAGGGAAAGCACGTCGCAAACACGCTGCTGTCTCCATACCGGACCAGTAATCCCAACGAGCTCATCCAGCGCAGTCTCCAAGCAGCGCAGGTCGCAAGGTCACAGTCACCGTCAAGCTCAGTGTCGCGTGGTGATTCACCCTTCCGAAGAGGCTCACCCTATCGTCACGCCAGCAACACTTTCCAACAGTCACCTCGCGTAACCGTCGGAAGTGCAGCTGCGGCACGTGAGCAAAAAGTTGAGGCTGATGCCGCTTACGCAATGAAGCCGCAAATGACGGCTAGCGAGGAGGCTCAACCGAAGACCATTTCACCAAAGGACGCGTTGCTGGACTATCGGGAGGCTGACGAAGAGTCGAAGGTGCCATTGTTCCCGGATAGTGGCGCAAGCGAGTACGCCCACCAATACCACGGTGGCGACCAATATAGAAACGCCACCCAATCCACCTTTGACACAACATCGGGGCAGTCTTACCGCAGAGACAGCTGGGCAACACCACAGTACCCATCAAACTTTCCGACATCTACTGCTGCAACCTCGCAACCCTCCAACGCTTTCGCTTTCGCCCAGCCCGCCACGTCTGGACCCCTGCACGGCCTCCCCTTCCAAGCAACCGCGCAGTATCGGCCGACGACGATGCCGTCTGCATCCGAGCAAACGCCGGAATTTCCGGCACATCTCACTTCGATGGATTCGAGTGCGAGCGAAGCCACAGAGCTGCCAGGCAGCCAGTCGAGCGACCACAGACTGCAGTTGCAGTTGCAGAAGCCCGCCGAGTCTACGGCCGACACTGGAACATACACATGCACCTATCACGGGTGCTCGCAGCGTTTCGAAACTCCGCAGAAGCTGCAAAAGCACAAGCGCGAGGGACATCGCAACGCAGCCGCTGCTTCGACCATCGGCTCCGGCATGACATCAGCGGCTTTGTTGGAGCGGAACTCGCAAGCGGGGCCTCACAAGTGCGATCGCATCAACCCGACCACCGGCAAGCCATGCAACACCATCTTCTCGCGGCCCTACGACCTGACCCGCCACGAAGACACGATCCACAACGCACGGAAGCAAAAAGTGCGGTGCGCCCTCTGCGTCGAAGAGAAGACTTTCTCGCGCAATGATGCACTGACACGGCACATGGTAAGAGTGCACCACCGGCCCGCGCGGCATCATCGCAGCCCTGCTAACACTTCATAGCGCGTTGTCCATCCTGAGATCGACTTCCCCGGTAAACACAGGCGCCGCGGAGGGAATCATGATTAGGCTGATCAAGTCCCCGCTCTGTTTGTTGCATGACATGATTAGCGGGCGGTTCACGCCGAGGCCCGCGGGGCTTGCGCTCAGGCCCAGCTCCCAAGTCCGATGCGATTAGCCAGCACATTCCAGAACGCGCTCGATCTTTCGGCGTTGCATGCAGCCTTGCGCATCGCATGAGCAGCAAATTTTCCCGCGGTCGAGAACAGCGGCTGTAGGCGTTTGTCATTTTTCCATTATTATTTCCATTATGCAGCCACCGTCGCATTCGCGTGCTCGACTCGCGGACTGCGTGGGATTTCCAAGCTTCCTATGGGTATTTTTGGGCATGCGACAGATTAGTCCGCCCACACACTCTCCGGTCCGACACGGCGTTCACTGCTTTTCGCACCCGATTTTTCGCTGGTCGTGACGGGCGCCACGGACGATGGGAAGGAAGGAGTTTCTCGGCGTTTTGTTTTGCGACTGCAACAGTCCTTACGATGATTTCCTTCTTCATCTCGTTTCATTCCTCCTTCGAGGTTCCTTGCCTATTAATGTTTTGCGTGTTTCGAGTTTCCCCGGGTAGCGTTCGTGCGCAGCAGCGGATGAGCTCTGGATGATGAATTGACGACGAGGAATGAAAAAGTAAAGAGTGGGATCTTTTGTCCTCGACTCTCGGGTGGGCAAAAAGTGATGAAACTATCTAGACGGTATGGGCTGGCCACATGTATGGCCTGGGATCTAACTTGGAAAGGCTCTCTGGGTTTCTACCTTTGTCCTTCTACGCTCTATTTCCCTTGATTTTCTACATAATCTCGCGCGCCGAATGCGGCCGCTTTTTCGTGTATACTATTTCTTCTTTGTTTGCTTCATCAAGTTGCGCTTTCCCCTCTTAATTGTTGCTTCCATCTCGTCACCCCCTAAATTGCAACGCTCACGTATTGGCCCTCCCTGCCTGCCGTGCTATTAGACTGTACAACACCCTTTTCTTTGCCCCCGAAATCGCCTTCCTTCCTTTTCCTTTCTCCAGTAATATGCACGCATTGCTTCTGCTCATGTACACATGTTTTCGAGCGAGGCTATTGTATCACCACGTTATACACACACATGATACCCCCAAAACGCAGGGGAAGAGGCTTGGGATGTCCTGTATAACACAAATAGATAGTCTACATAGACGGCAGCGTAGGGCCAGAATCATGGCTGAGCAGCAAAGCAATAAGTCAGTCCTTTGGAAGCACCGTACATTTGCATACATTGTCTAAGCGTGAGTACAATGTGTATTAGAGGCACAGCCTTAGCGGCGTCCGCCGCGATCTCGACCGCTGCAACACACTACACAGGCGCAAGCGTAGTCTGCACAGACGTCGACTACCTCCCAATCACATCCACGCCTTGCTCTTCCCCTAAACATTGCATTAGCTTTGTGTATGCTTTTGCGCAACAGACCATGCAAACACGAGTTCTTTGGTGCGTGTCGTCGTACCACGCCGGCATATACCGCGCACCACTCGCACCGACTCCCAGCCAATCCCCCTACCCTATCCCCCTTTCGTCAGCTCTGCAGCGCACCATTTCCTCCGCATACGTCCCCTACCAAGCTGACGGTATGCAGGATGCCCTCCACTCGCCGCATCTAGCCCTCCACATGTGCACACATCGTACGTTTTCACTCAAAAGCCTCCTTCACCCCTGACGCTGGCGCCCCTGCGCGTCGGGTACAGCACCCCAGCTAGGGAATAATTGAGTGAGAGAGGCTGAGATGTAGAGGGAAAAAAGGCTCCGTGTGTCAGCACTCTAACGGGGGGGATCTGAGATCTGGGCTTGTGGAGGGCTGCCGTTATCCGTGGAGATGCAGGTCAGCCGCGAAGGGAGGGGCCCACTTGCCGATGTGGTTGGAGGGTTTTGCGGATGGGATGGTGCTCGCGGCGTGGCTGTGCTGGGGGAGAGGGTTCATTGGTGCAGAGTTTTACTACCACGGCGGTTTTGTGTGTGGATGCTCGGAGCGGGCGATGGAAACGCGATGTATCTCCGGCTGGTTCTACGCATTTCTAAGACAGTGGATGCGTGTCGCTGTGCTTCGGTGTTATGTGATTAACGGGGCGGAGTGCTAGAGATGCACTAAGTCGCGCGACTTGCTGTGTGCTGGACTCGTGCGGCATTGTGGCTGCCCGGTCGCTGCCGGGTCGCTGCCGATGATGAGAAAACGGAGAGCCGAGGTTGCCCGACGGGCCGTCGTCAACTTCGGCGTTCGCTCGGATCCTCTCGCGCTAAAGAGCACGTGGTGCGAGGATGTCGTCATCGACGACTGCTTATCGATAGTAACGGTTCGCGGCTCTTGTAGGGAAGGAAGGGAGTCTGGGGGGCCACGACGTCTGGGACTGTTGCTTGCGGGACTTGTGTTCCCGCGGGTGCTCGCATTTGGAGTCGGAATTCCGAGCATAGGAATGTCAACATTATGCTCCGGTGCCGATATTGCGCGGAGAGGCAGCGCAATTGACGACTTCTGGTGCCCGCGCGCAAGAGCTCGCGCACACTTTCATCATGCGCTCACTCTTCATGCAACTCTGCGCATTCGGTTCTCCGTGACGAAAGGTGGGTTTCAAAATTCCTCAATTAAGCCTAGGTGCACAGCACTGCTCGTTGATCAGCAAAGCATCATGAAATCAAGACCCTGATTTCTTCATTTCTGACGCTGCGTCACAACCCCTCTCGGAGGATCATTCCATCCACCAGGCCATCGGAAGGTAATCGCCAAAGCTCTCGCTTGACGGCAGAATACCACGTCGAAATTAGGCATGAGCAACAGTGAGGTCACAACAGGAGCGAGAGTTTCGAGATGCGCTGATCATCGCGCGCCTTGGGCGACGCTCATTGGCCAGTGCGGCGCTATGCTGTCAGAGGGGCCTTTGGCGACTGATCGACGCATTGTTACTGACGTGGGGCGGCTATCACCAAATTTTTCGCCAGGGTGCTGTGGAGTGATGATGGGGCATCAAGATCAGAAGGTTTAAAGTGGTGAGTGCGTGGGGTTGGTGAGTGCGTGGGGTTTGTGAGTGGGTTGTGGGACTGCGGTAGGGCTGATCGCGATCTGCAGTATCGTGATCGCGAGACGACGTCGCACGCACTTGGAAGAATCTGATCGATGGACTGCTTTGTGGGCTGTTGACTAGTGGATAAGGAAATCAATGAGGGGCTCTTGACGTTTTTGAGTTTCGGCAGTTGTGTTTGAGTGCTCGATTCAAGGTCTCCCTCGTGTCGATGCTCGGATCGGGGCTGCCGCTAGTATCGCGATAGTCGCCACCAAAGATCGGTATGGCGCGTGCGACTGATATTGGTGCGGGGTTTACTGTCGAAAACGAGGTGCGCTCGTTGATGGCTCGGTATCAGATCCCAATGTCACGCCACACCGGCCGCATATGGGGTATCGTGTTCGAACCATACGAACTTCGTAGTCCCATATGCGGCTGATGCACTTTACGAGACCCGTCCAAGGATGTGATCGAGCAGGAGATAGGCGATCTTGAGATCCCCATGTCCACACATCTCCATCACGAGCCGGAGACTCAGCGATGCCATGTCACAAAGGCGCAACATCACCCAACCGTGAAACTATAATACTGTTAACCTTCGTACTCCTGACTGCAAATGATTCGTGCGGCTTGAACTCCGATTAAAGCGGTGATACGGAGGACCCAGCACATTCTAGAGGATACCGTCGGTGGTGGAATACGAGTGAGGGGATGTCTCCTGATGGCTCCCGTGACCCGTCACGCGCATGAACGCCAGGCCCTGAGGTTTATACACACCACCTTGGCTTGGGTTGCATGGCCCTTCATAGACGTTAGAGGTAGAGCAAAGGATTTGATTGAATTCGTTGGTCAGCACTGAGTTACTTGCATTTATCGAATCAGTATCGATACTGTCGCATCTTTGAATACACTCGCTGATTAAACACCATTATCACTTCGAAGTAAGCATCACTCCAGTACTGCAAGGGAAGTGTTGGACGTTGCAGGTGGTACTGATGTCCTTTAGGTCCATCCACCGCAGCTCTCCGGTCAACTCGAACACTAGTCTTCACGTCCTACCCGAAGTCATCGCAACGAGCCACTGCAAGCCCAATCAAACAACCAATAAGATGAATTACTTACCCGCATGGCAACAACGTCGATTTCGAAGACCATTAGGCTTGCACCATCCCTAATCCGTCTCGTCTCCATCCAGTCGAGGCAGGGCATCCTTCAGCGTTGCCAATGCAGCGCCCGCACCGCTCTCCTACAAAATATTCATGCCAGCGTCATCAAGGAGCCGACATGCAGCCACCTACTCTTCGCCCGCGCACATCACTTTCTACGTGTTCTCCATCCACACATGCAGCCTGTGGTGTCTGACCTAGACCTGGGCTTCAATATCTCTTGCGATGTACCCCTTGAGCATCTCATGTCCAACGCCGTAACCCACATGATGAAGGGGCATTTGCATGTAGTCCCACGTGCGGTAAGGCTTCGCTACAGACGCTTGGTGATTTCGTTTCCACAATCGATAAGACTTCGGTTGAGGCAACTCGCTGCAATATTGCTTGGTGAAGGGCTCAAGACATCGGTCGAGTTCGAGGTTATGCCGCACTTGTCCAGAACAAGACGGAGGTCGAAACTCAAGACCCAAGGGGCAGAGCTGGGGAGGACGAGGGTGTCGACGATCCATGTGCAGAATGGGGCATCCAAGGCTGTAGAAGCCGGCAAGGGGTGGAAGGAAGGGCGGAGGAAGATTGAAAGAGGGAGAGGCGACGGAAGTAGAAAGGCGGTTGGCCGGGAAGTAGATCGTATAGTCCGGAGGCTCGTGTCGTCGTGGCTCGAGAAGCGGTTTGGAGCGTGGCTCATGCTTCTGCGGTTCATGCAGACTGCCGGTGCTAGGTCGCTGGTGAAGACATGAAGCGCGTTTTCGCTCGTAAGATAGGTTCAGTGAGTGCGAGCATATCGATTCGGCGCGTAGCCTACAAAGACTAGCATGCCATATCATACGTACCCGTTTACTCTCTTCCCATTTGTTTGGTGTTCCGTTGTCCTTTTTAGAATTCTCGTCGTATTCAGAAGACCGAGTAAACGGAGTGTCGATGGTGCATCCTTCCGCGAGTTTTCTGGATAGAGAAGCCCCGGTAGCTGGCTAGTCTAAGAAAAGTAACGAGGCAAGGCTGGAGTCAACGAACAAGAGAACACCGGCCTAATAGATGCATACCGCATAAACTAGGTTTATCTGCCTAAGTTAGGCCTGGAGGGACAGTAAAAGATAGCTTGTATAATTAGGACGGTCTACGGTTTAACCTATAAAAAGCTGCTTTATCTAATACAATTTGTACAGAGCTATAATAAAGACATAGTTTAGAGTAATCTTACTAATACACAGCTTATCCTCACTGTCCCTCTGGGCCTAGCTTAGGCAAATAACCCCGATTTATGCGATAACAGTCATGCACAGGGCATGATAAGTCGGAGGTCGACGACGAGGTCCGGAGTTATAAAGTGAGACTGTACCCGGGGAGGCGCATGAAACTTGGACGAATCATTTGATTCATGGTCCTGTCATCCGCCGAACTCACAGCCACCACATAATCTCGGATTGAGAACCAACTCTCGTATCTTCAAACATTGTGGCTGTTTCTGCACTGTAAAGTCGGCAAATTGGGCCCTTTCCCCTAGTACTTGGTGCATATAGGTTCCGTACAGAAGTATGTATATTATGTAGCGATATGGTGGATGCAAGTTTAAGCAATGGTGGGTACAAGATTAAGCATAAGCGCCCAGTAATACACGTATTACGCTTCTGAGCACACCCCAGCATCCACGCGCAAAGCTAGCTCAATGAAGCGAAATATACGATACGCACGCGCTAGGCTCGATGAAGTGAAATATATGGTACCCACCAAGGACGGCCACTGCCCATCATCGGCCCCGAGGCATTCTCCGGACGCTCCATTTGGATACCAGTACTAGCTCATGAACGTAGATCACACGTCCGATTCCCTCGAACCGACTTGGTTCTGCTATGTCCGTGAGGTCTGTTCCTTACACTGCCTCCAATGTGTACCTATGGAAGAGTTCTAATCTCCGCCCTTCCTGTACGGGGCAAAGTAGAAAGGGCGAGTTGTTGCACAAAACGTACTAGAGGGATATTGAAGCGCTAAAAGAGCCTAAAAAAATCGTCTCGAAATTGTCAGAACGATTTCCAGTCGAAAATCTTGACATCAACAACTTGCCCCCTCTATTTGCTGCGTTCTGGTTCTTACGACGAGTTAGCCTTCCGATCTCCTGACTGTCTTATTCACGGATATTCTCGTCTCCACATTGATGATGCTCGTTGCAGGATCTCGGCCGCGTTTGAATTGCGGAAGCAGGTTGAAACAACTGACCAGCGCCGGTCAAGGCCCGGGGATGGAGAACAAGCCGGATACCTTCAAAGACGGAGTTCCTTGAACCCTTGCATCTCAAATGCTAATGTTGTTCTTCCAAAGACTTATAGTCTTCATCGTTCGCCTTCGAAAGGCTCGATGCATCTTATACTTCACGTCATTCCTTCACTGTTCTACTTTTCGTCGATCATACTCGCCCACGTCGTTCCTTCACTATTCTATTTTCTCGTCGATTATATTCGCCCACGTATCTAGCATTTCGCCCTCCAGCGCGCTATCACTAGTATGCGTCTCTCACCGTCACACGCAGGCCTTCGTGGCTGCAGTGTCTTCGCCCTAATATGGATGCTCTTGGGAGGTGCTCTTGTCAACGCCGTCGCTGTCCCGATTAGACATGAGAACTTCTTACAGAGTCTCAGTGCCACGGAAGATCCCAGCAACAAAGAATATCCCGTTTCGGAACTTTCCAAGAAGGGAAAATATCTCTCGGCCCGCGTGTTCGAACCCATAGAACCAAAGCCAATCTCAAGGCCGGTAAGCCCGGTCGACCCAGTCGATCCCGTCGCACCTCCAGCTGCACTTCGCCCTGGAGACCCAGCACACCCTGCAGATTCCAATCCACCTCCTGCCTTGAAGCCCGGCGATACCGTCCCACCAGCAGGAGCCCCAGAACGTCCAGCATCTCCAGGCACAGCGGAACCGAAGTCGAACCCTGGCCCCAAGCCAGATCCCGATGGCCCAATACCAACTGAGGCGGAGATCCAGGCGCAATGCAGCGTACCCAGAGATAAAGCAATATTCTGGTCCGGTACCAGCAACAAAGTCCACGCTTACAAGGCAAAAGCTGGTCTGACATCAGACTCAATGGCATATCCTGAAGGATACACCACGACTTATCGCTACGTTAACCCGGAGAAGTATCGTGAATTTGCGTTCCGGTTTTCGAGAGTTTTTGCAAGGAATGCGAAGGGCGAAGTCCAAGTTATGGTCCCGTGGACTACTGGTCCGAGAGTGGATGGCACATTTCATGCTGAAGAATGGCCGATTATTAAGGAGAGGCTTGCTTCTGGTGAAATCACGAAGGTCATACAGGTCAATCCGGATAACTGGGCGGAAACGAGGATCTATGATCCGACTATCTATGGATTGACAAAGAGGGCGGCTGAGATTGATTCGAACAATGTGCCGTGGGATTTCAATTTGGATTCTCTTGCTGAGGCGTGGAAATGAGCAAATAAGGGACCAAACTAAGTCTGGTCATTGCTGCTCCCTTCTCTAACCTATCAGAAGGTGTTGGAAACAACGGGAAACTTCAAGATTTGTGTTTCTGTCGCTTGCTACAGTCAAAGGAGGTTTCGCATATGCGGGCTAGTAGTGGTCACAAATCGAGATCGAATGTTCGTTGCCCATGACCAGAAAACTTCCACATCTCACGTATTTAATCTGCGGAAGGCGCTCTTGCTGATATGGCTACCAGCTCAAGTTAGATTGTCATACCTTCATTCAAGATGGCTGGCTTCAATTTCCAACTCCTTGCCCACTCGCTGTTCCCATCAAATTGGGACTACATCCGTAACATGGTCATCACCCCACCAGGGGCCTTCTTTTCATGTAGTCTCCTTCCAACGTATTCACATCGTTTGCAAAGACGAGAGTAACTTCAACAGCAACATGGTCATCACCCAGGAACAAAGCTGCAAGTTCGAAATTGATGGCAACACTCGAATCATGACGTACCTGCGAGACTCATTCATCAATCTATTCTCATCCAGAAACAATATTTCCTTCGTCCTCGGGAACAGTGGCCCCCTTCGGGAAGCACCGGGAGGATCTGCTACCAAGCTGAAGGACTCTATCGACAAGATCTTCCAGGATGCCAGGAAGCTTTTCGTTATCTGTATTGCTGCCAACGTTTCACTAGAAACAACGTGGTCGCTCGTGGATGAGCTGGATATCACCGACTTCAAGCTACCGCTCCAGGCCGACGTCTGTCCTGAAGAACACGAGCGCAGATTCCTCGTCACTTGGAGTAATATAGTAACTCGACAGAGTCTTGTGATGGCTTCAGCATTCGAATTCGAGGTCTTCGAGAAAGTAATCGATGCCATAGCACCATTACTGGTCGACACCATTGGCCAGCTTGGACATGATGCACATGGTCGGGTAGTCCGGATACAGATAGACAACTGTTGCCACAAATTCCCCGGAAAAGTGCAAGGGGAAGTAAAGAGCCGCGACCTGGCTTTGAAGAGGACGTATACGACAGATCTGGGCACAAAAAGGGAGAAAGATTTCATTAAGTCGATGCACAACGCCCTATCTCACCGCGAGTCCAACGGGAAGCGAACTCATGTGGCGAAGTCGCTTGCAGGATTCCAGCAAGGAGGCTGTTTCTATCTCATCAATGATTTGGCCAACTGCAACCTGGAAGATTATATGAAAGAAAGTATAAGCTGGCGCCAAAGGGACCTAAATCTCGAATGGTTGTCCAAACAAATGAGCGGCCTTGCAGAAGCCCTTGACCTCATACACAAGCCAGAGAAAAGTCAAGCCGGTTACATCTATGACATCAAGCCCAAGAATATTCTGATTTTCGACAAAGACAAGGCTGAGCCACAGCTCTGCTTTACAGACTGGGGATTAGCAAAAGTGTACGAGCACAACGAAGGCGACGACAGTCCGCCTACGAGGACGGTCGGACCCGGAAGATATATTCCTCCAGATGCTAGTGAAAGGGGCACCGGTAGCAAGATATCTCGACCGAGTGATATTTGGTCTCTAGGCTGCTTGTTCATGGAATTGCTCATTTACTCGACCGGGGATTGGCCAGCACTTTAGTTATTCAGAAAAGAGATCCGCAAGGGAGGGGATACTTCGGCGTATGGAGCTGTGACCTTTTGGACCTGGAAAGGCGAAAACAAGCAGTTGCGTGATGTTGTTAACAGAACGCTCACGCAGTTTGAGGGTTGGGTAAACTCCTCGCAACCGGCAGTAAAAGTCCTTGCTCCGATCATCCGCAAGATGCTGGAAATTGATCCAAAGAAACGACTTAGCGCCGTCGAACTTGCTCAAAAGCTGAAAAGCCCTCGAATTGTAAGCCGGAGTATCTGGAAACCGGGTACGGCGTCTTGCGTGGCGGATTAAGATGAGGGATTACAAACCGTTAGCTCTCCAGTAAATTTCAGAGTTCATGTTTATTTCATATTGTTAGCTAGTAGTTGACCTTGAATGCGAATTCTCATACCGAAATAAAATATCGATGATGAAGTCGGTGCCTATATTTCTCATCTCGAACTCTTTTGTTGCACTCATACCATGCCATTGTCTCCAAATTTGTGTCGATAATGACAAGAATGTGTACGGCAGCCAACAGCTTACACATAACATTTAACGAGTGTCTCCGGTCTTTCTGTGCTCACTTATTCTAATGAGCTCGATTGCTTGATAGAATCTTGCATTTACACCTCATTGTCTCCAATATCGCGTACACATATTGTTTTAACAACACAAATGCGACACAGTGCATGCTTACTCAAGTTGCCACAGTACCCCCATCATGTGACTTTCAATGTCTCCTAACACACATCGTACATATAATTTCCTTGGTGGCATTGTTAGTGAGTCTATCTTAAGCCTTTGTTGAGCCTTGAACGGCGAACGATGTGCAGGAGGACTACGCGAGACTTCGTCAGTACCACACAATACAGCAAGGAACCAACATACCAAACGTATAAAAGGATTCCACTCATTATACGCTCTTTTCCTCCACCATCATCTCACCAAGCAACAAACTCACAGTTGCACCCCTATTGACTATACTGTTCGTGCCTGGCGCACAAGATATCAAGAAACACATTGCCCACCATGTCCACAACACCAACATCCTCCCCACCACAACACCGCATGCTAGACGCCATGCCTAGTGCCTCTGGTTCAGCTGGCTTCTTGGTCCAAAAACCTTTGCGTCCCTCAGCCATCTCTTCAAAGATTGGCTCGTTGTCCGCTGGTGGTTCAATATTTTCGATAGTCCCAGCACATCCTGGCTTGAGCAACTTGTTGTCCACCCTACCCCCGGAGATACGCATCAAAATCTATGCACACCTCTGGACCCCGACCTGGATCCGTAAAGAATTCCTTCGCGACTATGTGGAGCAAAATGGCCGTGACCTTAAGAACGAAGCCGTCTTCTACAGCAGCCAATCGCGCCCGCGCTTCCCCCTGCAATCGTATTGCGCGCTCCCGCGAAGCTTGCCCTCCTGGCTCGACCTCTATCTTGACATCCGCGAGGAAGCACTACAAGAACTGTGGCGCAATGCACTCTTCTGGTTCCGTGTCGGGCCGTGGACCAAATCCGGGGCCAATAGCGGGTTGATCTTTGATCCGTCGATGTGGGCGACGATGCGCTGTCGCCCGTATCTGAAATTCGCGCAGCGCGTCTTTCTAGACGTCGATATGCGTACGCAGATTCCGTCGAATTTCAGGTACAATGACTCTGAGCGCTCGAACCCAGAGCAAAACTTCTCGTACCTCATTCCCACAATCCAGCTCATCAAGGAAAAGGGGCCGAATGTGCGCGATTGGGTTATTTATATCAAGGACGACTGGCCGACAGTCTTGACCAGAGAGTCCTTGGCTTTCCTAAAGGAGATCCCGAAGCCGTTCCGCAGGATCAAGTTGGGGTTCAACGAGCCGCAATTCTATCCTCGATCCGATATCGACCGCCCCAGTAATTGGGACGAGTTCAAGGGCATGTTCGAGAAGGCTCTGAAGGACGTTGCGCCCGATGAGGACTGCGAGCCCAAGGTGAAGCAGTGGACTGAGCCGTCGACGGAGGCTTCAACTAAGTGGTCGGTGCGGTGGTATGAAGTCCATACAAAGAGCTGGATGTAAGGACACGGAATATCTTCCAGAAGAAGTAACTAGGTAGAGAAGCGATCATCATTATTTTCAGATATCCTGATAGGCCAGTGTAGGCTGATGGTGTTATATGTAGAGAGACAATTGTATTTAGATGAGTCGAAACTTGTGCTTTTGGGTGATGAAATCGTAATGTCCTACTGTATAGCGAGACGCACTATATAAGAGATACTTTAACTTTTAGTAACTCTAAAGTTTATGCGTATAATAAATACTACTATAGTTCTACAAGAATAATTAGCTAATAGGTATTAAGCTAAGCTACTAATTTAGTAATCTTCTTAGCTACTTCTCTTAGTCTTCCAATAAATATTTAGTTAAATGTCTACTACTACCTATATTAGCCTTCTGATTAAGTATCAGTTCTGGGCTAAGAGGCTACTAATCTGATATATGGTTTCGAGGCCGTTGGAAACAGATCCGTCGCGGTGGTAGGAGGCGTGGTTAAACCTTCGCGGCTCTACATGACAGGTAAGTATAATGCATATAATACTTGCATACATCTGTGGTATGCTGAGGGAACTATCCAGCATACTAAGCACGCCACACAGACTGAAAGCATATCGCGCTGCGTGGCTTTCCATCCGCATGGGATCTCATAGGAATACTGTTTAAGCCACTAATGGAGTGCCAGCCGCTCGCCCGGCCAGCTATGTCGTGAGCCAGGCAGGCAGCGCAATTTCCCCTTGGTTCATGCACCGTCCGAATTAATCTTTGACATGCGCCATTGTATATCCAGACTTCGGGATCGATCCGAGGCAGATTGACACGGTGGATTGCTAATGAACTACGGATACCATACGGAGCGTACCGACTCGGCATTACAGCACACTGTGTCAGCTAAAAGGCAAGTGCGTTCGGCGTCGCGAGGCGGATTTTAAGTTGAAGACCCTTTGCAGCGTAAACGCTTAGACCCGCAGAGCAAAAAGCGCGCTACCTTTCAAAGAGCAGGAAACACGATAGGTGAAACGCACAGGAGCAACGAAGGCTGATTGTACGCAGAAAAAAGTGTCTCCGGAGGAATTAATTCGCTACTCTCGGCATTGCTGGTCCATGCCGCCTGATTTTGCCCTATACCATGTGTGCTTTTTTGCATTCGGGCCGCAGACCCTCTTCTGCATTCTGCGTACTTATTCCCTCGACGTTGTCGACCCCGGTAGTAACTTCCGTGGTCTTCATGATGCCGCCCTTTATGCCATACGATTGCACATGATCATCCAGCAGCACGACGCTCTCGCTACTGTCGTTCCTGCCACTAGCTTCGTCGCGCGTGCTGACTGCACTGCCAGCGCGCTCCTGGCCGGCGCAAACCGTTGTCATCATGTGGCTCTCGTAGATGCCGTACAGGGCGATGACTTTGTCGCGCTCCTTGCTTGACGAGAGCGAGTTGTAATTGTCGTTCTTAGACGACCCGTAGCTTTTGGCGCCGCCGTCGGCATGAGGGAAATATTTGGATGTTGAGCGGGGGTGTGTGCCGCGGCCGTAGGTGGAGCCGAGGGCGCGGCGGAACAAGGGCTTCAGGGCGGGGAGGTTTCCCGCGATGATAGCTACGCTGTTTTCGAGAACAGCCCAAATGATGAGATCTTAATGCCGAGATATGAGTTAGCAAAATGCCGCGGAGACAGTTGTGTACCCCTGAGTTACGTACTCCTATTGTCCCATAGCCAGTCATTATCTTTGCCGTAGTTTCGAAGGAAGGATATCTTCACAAGTCCCGCTGCTGTAACAAATATACCGAGTGCAAGAATGCTTATAACTGATAATTTTTGTCGGCGGTTCATTTGCACTTGCCACAACATTGGAATCTTCGTTGACTGTCAGACACGTTATGCGGGCCTCTCGATGACCTACTTACCGGGACTACTGCAAAAAGCAGGTCAGTGAAAATGTTTAAAGAACCATGGAGGTAAGCCACAGCCTGTATGATTTTCCGGGGCAAACAAGTGCTCTTTGCGGTGGGGTCGTATAGCGTGGCCAGATTGGTGCATTGGAGGAGAAATACCTGGCCAATGTTAACGAGACCTGTGTCTTCGGACAGTTGCGCGCCAGAGACTCACTAAGAGGCAAGCAACGGTGTAGATACCCATGAACACTTCAGCAATGTCAGTACATAACATAATCGGATCGTACCGTACTTTCGAGAATACTGACCCATGATCGAGATAATTGTCCGTCTGTAAACACGAATGATCGCGATTCGAAGTAGGAAAAAACCGATCGACATTTTGGCCACGGATAACCCTACGATGCACAATGCCTGCGCAACCAAGCTCAACTTGAGCGCCTCTGATGCATCCGGCTGTGGAATTTGATCCATGTGCCTCCCTGCTCCGTAGTGCACTTCGAAAATTGTAACGCCCATGAACGCTACGAACTACCGACCTGTTAGAACATCAGATTTAGATTTCCCCCCCGGGGGGGGGGGGGTTGTGCTCACCACCACTGTGGCCACGGCCATGGTATAGTCCTTAGAGTTGTTAGATCCATTCTCCCGGTATGGTATCGGGCCGTTAAGCTTACATCCCGACCCACGCTGTGAACCATTCTGATTCTGACGAAAAGACGAGCGATCATCGTTATAAGAACGATGACCGTCATAGACACACACACACCGAGAATGCGGGGCCCGTCATTCTCTATTGGAAAACGTGAAGTAGCCATGGCTCGCCGCGAGTCCAATGTCCCTTCTAGAGACCGATATCGAGCGGTGAATGATCAAGAATACTAGGGCGGGTGTTCGTGAAAAGGCAGACTACAACGGCTATATAGCGAAGAATTAAAGCCATGAATAATAAATGTGTGGCGGAAATAGCATATGTATGCTGCCATCATGTTTGGAACAGCTGAACTCTGTTTGGGACTGAGCACTTGCATGTACGAAGAGGCTTCGTTAGCGACAGCGACAGCGAACCTGAGCCTGGGGAGCGCAGACCGAGGCTTAACAGGGACACTAAAAGGGGGAGGCGCGCGGGGAACCGGATTAGAGCCGCAGAAGCAAAACCCAAGGATCCACATACGTTCGAGGAGGCGTAATACTAAACGCTAGACAGGATATCCTGCGGCAGATACCGATGCGCAACTGCTGCGCCGATGACCTCCAAAATCGGACCCATGCGGAGACTGACGCGCATTAATCGTGTGGGGAGGTTAAGCCAGGTTAGATTTTTAGGAAGCTAACCCTGTTAAGACTGCGTAGATAAAAGAAAGTCTTGCGCCATATTAATAGAACAAGGACAGGCAGATAGCGTTCCACAGTACATCGCAGTTGCTTCCTAGGCCAACAATGCTGTAAAGTTATCTGACTTCATTTCGCGATAGAAGCGGACCGTAGACGGCAAATCTAGAAGTCATGACAGTTTTCCGAGGACTCGGATACGATTGCCAAGGCAGGTTCTCCTAGGGCTGGTAGCTGGCGAAAACGGGAAGCTCCGCATCTCGGACGCTCCATGACTCAGCCTCTCGGTTGCGCGAATATCGCGTAGGCTTCCTAGACGCCATTCGCCGGTTTTGGTGTTGCGGGGAATTCAAGGGCTGACGCCATCCACCGCCATTATTGGACGCTGAAGCGGGCGACTCCCTTGTTCACCTTCCATCGTACGATGATAACATTCTATGTCTGTTTGCTGCAAGCCAGCGCGCGCAATGCCCCTCCGCCAGCACTCCGAATCCGAGCGGTGAGACGTGAGAGCATGCGGGGCCCGTGGCCCGCCTCCAACGCCTGGTATCCATGCCTAGTCCGCTTGCAGTTTCTCCGACGAGCTTCCGAGTTCGAATATTTGTTGCCAGTGGCTGATCGCCATTGCCCAACATCGGGAGTTGCCACTTCTGCATCACCAACTGTTTTTAAGAGACGGTGTGCTAGCTATGAAGCTGCAGCAACACTATATCCCCCCAGTTTTCTACATCTCCGTGTACAGCATCTAAAGCTCCCCAGAAGGCGTAGTATATCCGCCGCTTTCCACACGCTGGCTATGCGCATAAATTCCTTGAACAGTTCCAACACGTTGATAGCTACATCCGTAAAGTCGGACGGTGAAGTAGTTTCGAGTAGGGGTGCCATTATATCACTGCGCCTCCATCGCCCTGGACGAGGTAATATTCGAAAACAGTTGTTGCCGCAGAGGAGGGCTAGTACTCCGACGTAAATGTAGCCGTCCACATACGTCTCCTGCAGCCCGCAGTTGAGATTTGATTGCAGTAGTAAACAAATTTCTTCCAAATCCGTGGACAGCAGCGGAGGAGGCCGCCGCAAACCGAATCGAAAGCGGGTTGAGGATCGCCAGGAAGCGGTCCGCCTGCAAGGTGACCACAGGATCGAGAGGGTGGAGGGTCGCAGCCTGAATGGGGTTGTCGGAGACGGGCAATTCGGTGGAAGAGGGAGGCGACGCGGGCTCGTACGGCAAGGCAGCAGCGTCGCCCGACCATGTTTGGTTAGGTATGCCCAATACTGTTCGAATAGTACGCTCGGCCTCTGATGTCGCTATGTCGTTTTTCAGGATTTGGTCGTAGATAACAAGGATCTCAGCTGGCAGGCCGACGAGCGAGGCGGCAACCCTGCTCTCCAGCGCCATTTCTTTCCCTTTTGCTGTAGGTATGATGGAGGAGAAAGTGAATATGTTTTTTTTTTTGGGGGGGGGGGGGGGGGTTTTTAATTTGCCCCCACAAAAA